>JANHGB010007508.1:0-49132 GCA_026283785.1 Coracopsis vasa
CCAGTCACTTTTGGTACAAGGACAGAGCAGAAAGCTGCTGGTGTTTTGGAATGCAAAGGCATTTTCCAAATGATGTTAGCTTAGAATGCAGTTTAAGTTCCTTTTGCAAATATGCATTACACTCTCATATTTTAAGACAGAAAGAACTGTTCTTTATGGACAAAAGCACAGTCAATATCTTTGGGTTACTTTAATGAGATCTAGTCCCAGCTGAATAAATTAAAATTCAAGAGATAAAATTAAATTAAGATTCATGACACCAGGCTCAGTGGTGTGGTTGACACGCCTGAAGAAAGGAATGCCACCCAGAAGGACTTGGACAAGCTCAAGAAGCAGGCCCATGTGAACCTCATGAAGTTCAACAAGGCCAAGTGCAATGTCCTGCACCTGGGTCGGGGCAGTTCCAAACACAGCTACAAACTGGGGGATGAAGGGATTGAGACTAGCCCTGAGGAGAAGGATTCGGGGATACTGGTGAATGAAAAACTGAACATGACCCAGCAGTGTGCATTCACGGTCCAGAAGGCCAACTGTACCCTAAATTGTATCTAAAGAAGTGTGGCCAGCAGGTCAAGAGAGGTGATTCTGCCACTGTACTCTGCTCTCGTGAGACCCCACCAGGAGTACTGCATCCATCTCTGGAGTCTTCAATACAGAAAAGACATGGACCTGCTGGAGAAGATCTGGAGGAGGGCCACCTCCCATGCAGGTGGGAGTCGCAGCACATCCCATAAGGTCCCAGCTTCAGACACTGTGCAGGATCTGCCTACCCCATGGTACCATCTCAACCAACACATCCTAAAGAAAGTTTCACAGGTAGGATCTGCAGAATGGGCAGCTATAGCCCAGACAGTGACATCTTAGTTTTGGCTGACTTGTATTCCATTTGGAGAGGTTTTGAGTGACTCCTGAGGTCTTGAGGGGTCTTAGCCATGGGGACAACTGAGAGGGAGAAGGTCACTGCTGTTGTGCACAAGAACATGGTTTGAAATGGCCTCTCACATGGCATGGTTTGTTCTCAGCTTCTTTTTCTTTGGAGTTCCATTTTTTGTTTTCTCCAGATACACAACTAGAGACAGAGGAGTGATCACACTGCGCAGATACTACAGAAAACACAGAATAAGTAATACTTAACACCTACACACAGCTTTTATCTGCAATGCACTTTTATCTGCAAAGTCTGACCTTTTGCTTTGCAGTGAGCCACCCACAGGCAGACTCCCACAAAACTGAAGAAAAGTTAATGCAAGAAAGCAACTATCAACAAAATATAGACCATCACTGTGCATTAGCTATTCCCAGAAACACAGCTATTCACAAAAAGGGAAACACACAGGGCTAAAGGAAGCAGTTTGAAATCCTGCCCCAATACTGCACATACAAAATGGCTATAAGGTTGTATTTATCTCCCATTTACCTGACCTAGAGTTACTGTTTTAGCAAACAAATAGTACTGCTGAAAGAAAGACCTGTGCCTCGAGATACTGTAGTGGAAGTGGCAATTAAGAGTAGATAGCACATTGCCCCTTTATGATAAACACAATCATATAACATTATTATGCAGTGATATTTTTCACAGCCTGCTTTTCCATATATGCCATTTTAGAAACACAAGTAACTGGAGGTGTTCTTCCAGATACATTGGACTGCCTGAGGTTATTCCCATAGCAGAGATTCAATGCTCAGAAAGCTTTAAATAAACTGAGCCCAAAGAAAGGCTTAGTAGTAGAATGCACCATTAAAGAAACACAAGAGGATTTGTTTTCTCAAGATAGTACTCTATAGAAATAAGCACAAAATGAAAACAGTGGCTTCCATGCTAAAGAGTGATGCTATATGGGAGCAGCTAACAGTGGGCTACGTGCAAATTGCTTTCCACCTGCTTCTCTTTCATTCACCAAGCAAAAAGGGGCAGGTTTTCTTATCAGTTCTCCTCAGTCTCACAATCCTTTTTCATGCTAAGGATAATGGAATGTAACATGTAATAATCACCTGCACTGAATTTTTTCCCCTCAGCTGTGTTGTGCTATCTGACAGCAGGAAAACAAAGGGTGGAGGATACACTGAAAAGGGCAATTGTTTAGTTTTGATATGGGAATAGGAAGAATAATTCTGAGAACTATTAATGAAAGTCTCCTGCTTGATTTGTAAACTAACGAAAGGATGAAAAGTCTTGAAAAGCTCAGAAAAGAACTCAGACTGCGTAGGTCCAGTTAACTGTACTAAATCAAAACAAGTGTAGAACTCCACAGAGAAAGGGAAGTATATGAGTAGTGCCTTCAAAATAGACATTTATAGTCAGGATATTTCAGATAGATCCTGGGGATTTATTTTTTAAACTCCTTCAATAAATTCTTAGGTTCTTCATCTATATGACTATTCTGAGAGTTTAGACCATGAGCACCACTAGTTTTCAGGAAACCGAGTGCCATTTTTTATACAAGCTCTAAAGCAGTATTTCTCAAACCTTTTGCAGATGGATCTCTTTTCGTGGTGCCTTCCTTTCTAAATGTTTACATAAGCCAGGAGAAAAGCTGCTTTTAACTGCTGACAGGACATCAGTCACACCAAGGTGGATATTAGACTCAATTGTAAAGATCCCAGACTCCTCCTCTTTGATCCCCAGTGATCACAACACACTGTCTGAGACATGCTGACTTTGAGTTTAAGAAATAAGAAGTTCAGTAGTGCAGCTTCTGGTTTTTTCTGACATTCGTAGGACAATATTCTCCACATGAAGTCCATCATTTCAAGATAAATAAGATATAAATCATAACTATGACCCTCCAGAAAGTCAAATATTTCTGGGACCACCGTGAACAAACTTGAAGCCCCAGATAGTTCTGCTGTTTAAAGAATTCTGTGAGAATTTGTGAAACCTTATAAGCAGGCAACAACTATCTTTGGTGTCAGTGCTAGCCCAGACATGGTCCTGCTTAGCAGGAAAGAGATTCTGTGACCTAGTGAAAAGTATTAAACAGTCTCAATCCTTGAAGAAGCTCGCGCAAGTAAACCAACCTAGAGCAGTAGAGCTTAGAGGGAAGACACTGCAATGTTTAAAGCGTGTTATTATACAGTTCACCCTGGACTGTAGATGAGACCTACAATTGAATACATCATAAACAAGAATTTTTAAAGCAAGAAGCAAATGTTTACCTATTGGAAAAAAGTGTCTCTGAACTTCAATATGGAGGCTGTTTAATGAGTTGGGTGAAGGGATTTCCAGCTTTATACAAGACATTTTTATAGTTGGGCAATATTTGTTAAACTTGCATTAAGTTCATCACTGGTGTAATCCCAATGACATTAGGCATGGGAACGTAACCCTTGGTTGGGCTATCCAGTTACAACTTCAGTTAGACTGATTTCCTTACCCTGAGCCTAGTCAAGGAAGCACACAGATCCAGATCTCAAAGAGAGAAAAAAAAAAAGATAAAGTTGAGTAAAGAGTGATGTGTCATTTAGATGCCTACACCCAAAATTAAAGCCCTGAATTTGCAGTTAGGTACTAATGCTGGAGACCCATTTTGTCCATAGATAGATATTTCATTGCTCCCCAAGTCTTGACATAGCTGAACAAAACAGCTGTAGACAGTGCCCAAGAGAAATCCGGGTCCAGAAATAAGCAGTTTTCTGGCTAAAATGCTCTGCAAAGCTTAGTGAAGTAGATATTTCTAGATGCTACAGAGATCCTGAAATCAGCCTCCACAACAGAATCTGACTGAAGAATATATATATGTTCCATACCATTACAACAGCAAGACAAAGCAGCTGTGGGTTCATCATATAGATGAATGATAGGATTTGAACACTTATAGACAATCTTCAGGTTATTTATGGAGAAAAGAAAATATTGCTGTGTGGAGCCATTTCTTGGGAGTCACACCAACACATAAATGTGTGCTATTTATAGAATCCAAACAATGGTACCATATAAATACTTCATACAAAACAAGAATGAAATTCAAGGATCAATTTGCTGCCCTCCATTCACTTTTTTGTATTTATAATGATTTCGCTTGTGTTCAATCAATTGATTGCATCTACCTTTTATCTAGAGGGTAATTATGTTAAATGTATGCCATTTATTTATACCGTATTTAAAAATAAGTTTTTCAATCAAAAATAAATGCTTTATGACAAAACCACTGAGCATATGGAGGTCACCTGAGGTTAATGGGTACTCAGCTGGGAAAAAAAAAAATGAGGGGTTATTTCCAGCTTTGGTATCTGGAAAAAATCCATTCCCAAGCCAAATCTTAAAATTTGTATTTGCATGTATGAATAAAAACATTTTTGTAAAATAGGTGCAATGATGTTAAGAGATCTGTCCTTATTTCTTTTCCATACTATAGAAAAATCCACAGCCAGACACTTAGGATTCCAAATTTAATGTAAAAGCCGCATTCTGGCATCAAATACCGATTTTATAATTTTAATAGAGCTTCAGTAACTTAAATGACTTCAACAGAACCTGAAATTGCCTTCACAAGTCTCTCTCAGTTTCTTTAATCACATTTCAGTCATTTATATTATAAGAATTCCTGAAGTATGTTCCATGTAAATTCAAACCTGGCCTTTTGTACAGATTTATAATTGGAGATGAACATTCAGGAGTGATATAAATAGCTATCACAACCTAATTGAGGACAGCCTCAGTGTAAAGAACTGAGGTAAGAATGAGACTACACAGGGATCCTTAAACTTCTGATTTAAAAACTAATTAATCTGATTTATTCTGAAAGAAAGAGAGTGATAAGAAAGAAGAAACTCTTCTGAAACAATTTCAGGGTTTACAGCTGAAAGAACTCTGTCACCCAGACAAAACAAATGGGTTTTTGCAGTCAGGAAAGGAATTCAGAAAACATGAGGAAGGTGTCACTTGGCCAATTAGATCCACCAAATTTGTAAAATCTCAAAGGTCATGACAATTATAATGACAGTGTTAGGAGAACTAATTAAAAACTTGAGAACTGATTTCCTCAAAGAAGCAAAAAGTGAAGAAAAGACAAGAAAGATATTACCATCATCAGACAAAGATGTATAAAGTTTTAGGGAAGAGAAAAAAAGCACACATTAATTGACAGAAATTAAGGGAAACCCAAAATGTTCTGGAAATGCACACTGACTGCAAGAGAGATTCATGACTTACTGCCTTGACATCAAAGCCTTATCTGTCCTGAAGATGATACACTTGAGAAGTTAATCTTAGGCTAAATGAAAACTTAGTTATTTTAAAAGACAGAACACTTAGTGGATGAGAATTCCATTCCCAGCTCCTTGCAAATAAAGTTCAGGATCAGAGAGGGAGAAATTTCTCCTGACCATTAAAGATTACACACTTGGTGTTTGCTATTGATGAGGAAAGTGATAAGACACTAAGGTGAAAAGTTGCAATGCAGATGCATAAGACTGATTTGTTCCAACAGATTTGCAAAGGAAGCTTTTTTAAAAGAACATTATTTTTTAAATGAGAAACTAGGTTGGTTAATTCTCTGTATCTTTAATGGCTTTTAAAATACAGTTTACAATTATAAGTTATTTGTACATGTGAGGAAAAGAAAAAGATGCAGTGTGTTGGTTTTTTTTTTATGCTGGGACTGTAAATGTTCGCTAGTTCTATCTACAAACATCAACTCAGTACAACTGATCAGGATATTTGGGTGTTAAACTCTAGCAGAAACCAGTGGGTGAACTCTGGAGATCTACTTCACTGCTTGCCTTTTAAGGGTATGGCAAATAGGCTTTTAGATATTTGAATGAGATTTTTATGCAGTCAAAGTGGCTTCGGAAAGAAGTCAAGTAGTTTGGAGAGCAGTCTGAGGTTATGGGCCAAATTCATTCCTGGGAAGACCAGCAGAAGCTAGCACTTTTATTGCCATCAGATAACTCTGACTAAGTCTTAGAAGGTGACACAGAGAAGGTTAAGCACAACAATAAGGAGACATAAACCCAAAGACAACTGTAGCACATCCTTTGTGTATCAATTTAAGAACTCTTATCAGTTTTGGTAGGTTGTGATCAAAATTCTCTGGAAGAAATGCTCTAGGACAAGAGGAGACCTTGACTGTGTGTATAAAAGAAATGCTGCTATTATTGGCTACACCTAGATTCCATAGGATCTCCTAGAATTTCTCATTCAAATTAAATCATACGTATCACTACGTCAAGCAATTGCTACCGAAGGTGTCATACATTTGTAAGACATGAAACCCTAACATGAGATTCTTTGTAAGATGAAACAAAGAACTGAGCAGTATCATAGCTCAAAGTTAATTTTAGATCCTTAATTACATCAACTCAATTGGGTCAATACAGCTGTAATGGGTCTAGAAGGGAAAGAATGACCTGAAAATTGAGATAACATTTTTCTGTTTCATTATTTTCAATGCTTCTATTAGAACAACTAAAAGGAAAAGCGTCCCTAGCCAGAGAGAAATCCAGGGGAATACCTAATCATATTTGTCTATACCTGACCTACATACTAACCTAAAGTTAAGTAGCAAACATGGATACTTCAGAGGTTTTCTTTCAGAGAGAACATTCTCAACAATCAGGAAATGCACCATACTGATATCACTGGGAGGTGGACTTTTCTAGTATGGTGTCTAATTAAAACTTATCAGTGAGGTATGAGCCTGAGCTTCACTGAGCGCTTATATGTCAACAAAGATAATAAATTCTTATTTCTTGTAGAAAACCAGCTAGCCTTAAAGGCCTCAAAAAAGGGTAACAAGCTGTGGCATTCCATAAATGCACCCATCTAACATGCGGTGCTAAAACAATTGACTGAAGATGCAGAAATTCAAGATTTTGTGTCCTTTTTCACTGAAAAGACCAACTGTGGATCCTTTTTTTCAAGAACAGGAGGTGCTTCTGGACTTTTTTTGTCCCCTAATAAACCTTATGGAGAAAGAAGAAAATGTTAGGAGCACTGGTGCAGAAGAGACTACTGAAGCAGTCTGAAAAAGAGCACTGAAGAATGGGAATGAAAGTAGTCTCCGAGGATGTAAATGCTCCTCATCTGCTCCCAGTTCCCAGAGCGGCTGCACAAAATGCACTGGGCTTACACTGATTAAGGAGGATAGACTAGATAACCTCTCAACCCTCAGCCCTATTATTTTTTATGAATCAGCAGAAAGAGAAACTCCCTTCTGATACAAATCTCAGTTCTTGAGGCTCCAAATTCTCATTTTTCTTTTCAGGTGTTTATATTATATAAACACAGGAATCTTATCATTAGACATAAACCAGACCCAACATAATTACAGCACAGATCAGTTATCAGTAGATTCTGGGGCCTGCCCCTATTGACTTTCTTAGAAGAGAAATGCAAACACATAAAATACATATGATGCAAACCTTGTCAAACACACACAAAAAATTAGGAATAATTGCTGTTGGATTTGCTCATATGTAATTTTGCCAGCTTTTGTCATCAAGGGAAGCCTGTTTTGTTCATGTATTATTCTTGTGAGCTAGGAAGTTTTCAAGGTATCTACAGTTACTGCAGTCCCAATGTGCCTAAAAGACTATTTTTTCATTACCAACTTCATCTTTATTCATCACACAGTACCCTATAATTACACATACTCAGAGATTTTAATAAACAGATTTTTACTGCCACAGCCATCTTCACCATATAAAAAATGTCTAGTCAGGCTGGCAAGCTTCCCTTTCCTTAGAACTGTTTTTACTGCATATTGAAAATGAGATTGTAAGACAGCAAAACCAGGTTCAGTGGGCTCTTGCTGAGCGCATACCAAACATAAAGGTTTGCACCATGGTTCCTGACATTACCAGCTTTCTTCAGGCTGCATCATGTGATCATTTATGAAATCCACTTTGTGATCACTTCTGGTAGTACCAAATTAGCCTCCACTGTTTTGTGCTGGAAAATAACCTGCCAGTTCCTTGGAGAAGCAAAGCAGCAGCACCATGAACAATAAGCTCTCCAAAGTCAGACATACATACACACGTTTCTTGTTTTAGCCCTGTCAGACAAGCTACAGAGATCTTTAACTTCAGTTATTTGTAACTGCCTGGAAATCAGTATAAACTGTCCATATGGGAAACTTGACAAAGCTGTGAATAATGCCTGTTTCACTGTAGATTTATGCCAAAGAACCTTCTGCGCATGCAAAATTAGACAATTATTTTAATTTTTCATTTCAGTTCCTTTCTAAATATTTTAAGAAGAAAGAAATGAGCCTACAGTGGGGTAAAAATATAAGACAAGAATGTAGGCATGAAGAGAGTATAGACAGCAATAAACTAACAAGCATAACACTATATCCATTACTGAGCCCCTGGGCACATATTTGACTGAAGCTGCTTCTGGCAGCTTACACATTTTGCACACAATTTATAATTGAACTGTGTGTCACTAGTTTTGGAGTTTAGGCAGATTAGGTATAGCATCTGATTTTCAGTAATTTATAGGAAACACTGGAATAATATAAGCTCCCATAGCACTACTATAAACCCAGAGTAATGAAATTTAAACCAGTAAAATGTATGAGTTTGCAACTGGAATGTTGAATTCATTTACTGCATAGCTCTGCAGTTTATTTCTGAAGTAAAACTCAGGCTCTGCTGAAGTCAGTAGGCATTTTACCACCTACTTCAGCACAGCCCAGATTTTAGCCTTATGATGTGTGCTTGCACAGCAAAGGAAAAGAGACAAACAAAGAGATCAATAGGATGTTTTTAGTTTCGCACTCTTGGCTGAAATGGTCAGAGCTGGTGAAGGGAGACTCTATATAGACACTGCTAGTTTTTAAATGTGGTTAGGAGGCCTAATGTGGTACCCTTCAGCTGTGGCTAAGGAAAGGAATCCTCTGCTGTCCAGGGAGGCTCCAGTGGAGCAGGAAAAGTGTCGCCCTCCTGGGACAAGCTGCGGCAAGGGCTCCTTCTGGCTGGGAAGAGCTCATTGAACACTGCCAAAAGAGAGAGGAAGGAGGCATTGCCAGCCCCAACCCTCCACCCCCAGCATCTGCAGGCCAGAAAGCAGCAGGCTGTGTTGCTTTCCAACCAGACCAAGGCCCGTTTCTCACAGCCCGGATTTGGCACCAATGGAGTGTTGCTCCTTGGCAGTGTCTGTACCGATTAAGATCACTGAAGCAAACAGGGAAAATAAACTGTCCTCTCCTCCCTGAAAACAGTCTCTACAGTGCTAGGGTTAAGCAATGCAGAGTAGCTGGACCTCATATACTTCTGGGAATTCCAACACAGATGCCTGAGTCCCATGCCCATTTGTGACTTCTCACCAACATACAGCTAGTGTAAATTATGTGGAAATACTATTCCCCGTGCAATCACAGCTCTTTTAATCACTGTGATACAAGCACTTGTGCACAGAAAGTGCTGGAAAACCTGGTGTTACCCAGCTAAGCCATTTACAAGTTTTGTCCAGAACTGGATGTGTTTTCCTCCTGGGACATCTCACATCCACTTAGTACTGCAGGACATATGCAGTCGTCCTAACCAGACTATTGTACATCGAGGAGCTTGTGATCCATGCATCAGTTGCCTTGAACAAGTGCAGGCACATGCTGTGTTGTGCTGTACTGTGCTGCACATACTGCTTAGCCTTCAGAACCATGCTGTACTGTACATATCTCTTAAACCTAAACTTAACTGGTTAATCTTAATGAAAATGCCTTGAGGTCTATTTCATCTGACACCAGGGATGATGCCACCAGCATATCCTTGTCTTTATCTTCAATGAAAGCAGCATATTTTACTGATAAGTCCTATAAAAACTCTGAAGACTGCAATGCCAGTGAGTCCCACCCCTGACAGCAAGTCTGCACAGTGTACCATGCCCTGACCATAGGTCAGTCTGACACTGCATTGATTTCAGGGTTCCCAGTATCAGAAGTGACACAAGATTTTATAACTTACTGTCACCTTCAGCGCTGAACCAGCCCTCTTGGGAAAAAAAAAAAAAAAGAAAAACAAAAAGTAAAGGAGTTATTTTGACATCCTCATTTTCTCCTACCCAAATGCTCTTGGGGGCATATCAGGGAGGCTAATTAGTGCTATTCAGCAAAAGCAAGGACAGGACAGTTTGACTGTAAACACTGCAAAATAGCTGACTTTACAAACTGTTTTTTCCTGTTTACATCCCATTTCTGCCTGCTTCTTTGAAACTTACATGCTTATATCCAACCAGCCAATAATCCCACCCTGCCTTTGGACAGCAAAAACTACTGGGTTAGACACTCAGGTGCCTCATAGTGCACTGAGATCAGGTTTGATACCCAAGCTTTTTATGGAGTCGGATTCCAGGCTGCAGCTGGGAGAGCTGTCCTTTTCTGAAATATATCCCACTGAACTTAGCAATGATACAGAAATAC
Organism: Coracopsis vasa; assembly: GCA_026283785.1. Taxonomy (NCBI): domain Eukaryota; kingdom Metazoa; phylum Chordata; class Aves; order Psittaciformes; family Psittacidae; genus Coracopsis; species Coracopsis vasa. The sequence continues at coordinate 10,362 of JANHGB010007508.1, forward strand.
AAACAGGCCTTTGCTTGCTGAGGAGTGCTGACAGGATCTGCTGTGTTTAATTTGTCGCTTGTGATGTAGGGGAGAAATGGCTATGAGCTCATAAGAAGAAAGGAAAAGTCAGAGAAAAATTGACAGCAGATATGTGTACACAGCAAACTCACATCTTCCTTGACTGCCTGGAAATCTGATGTCACCCTACTTGCCAGTCACTTCAGTCTGCTACATTTAAAATGTTTCCCTTGTATTTGGAATGGTTCTCTGAGTCCCCAGTTCAGAAAAGACCCTGAAATATCTTGAGATGAGAAATTCCCAATTCCTCAGCTGGGCAGCTGAAAAGTGGAAATTCAGGCATTTGTATATGAGTTTCTGTGTTGTGCCAGCCCTCCAGCCACTGCAGGCTGTGATCTGGGGAGCTGGCAGGATACAGTAACTGGCAGAGCTCCTGCTCCCCAAGCATGCAAGCGAGCAAAGCACACACTGTCAGCCTCAGCACCTGCTAACTGGGAGCAGAGATTGATGCAATGACGCAATATCCATCCCATCACTTGCAGAAATATTTGCATCTATATCCATCATAAAGCTGAAGTCTTGGGTTTCTTTCAGTCAGTTTTCTGGTGACAGCTAATGCTGTTTATCATCCCCGTGCATCTCATGCCCTAAAAGTTCTCTGAACAGCAGTGAGTTTGAACTGCAAATTCTCTATTGTAAATTCACTTTGAGCAGCTCACTGAAGAATGTCTTAAAGAATATTACCTGTGGTAAGTGAGGTACCAATTTGGAGAAATCTACTTTGCTATAACAGGTTCTCAAAGGTGCTTTAAATCAAAATCTAAGACCATTACTTTAAACATACAGAGTTTAGTTGTATACTTTATGCTTTTTGCAAGGAAGTACTATGGCACAAACTATAAGGAATCCTATTTTTGTCAAAAAAGAGCCTGAACAACAGTTAACACTTCTCAGCAAATAGGTATGTACACCACTCCTGCCTATAAAACCAGCCATGAACAGTAAGCAGTTGTCCTTAGTTTATTATTCTTCAATAGAGTGCATCTTGAAACAAATGGCTTTTCAAAAAGCAGGAGTTCCAGAAAGCTTGGAAGTCTTTAAAGCAGGCTTTCCTATTTTCCATGTTAAACATAGCAGTGCATTTCTGCCCAAAACACTTGTTAGCACAGCTGAGAAAAAATGCTTGATAGAAAGACATAAGCCGTCAACTGTAAAGATGGGCTCAGCTCTAGCATATGGAACTGAATTAAGAAAATAAACTTCCAAGAAGATTTGCAGGAGACACTGACTTTTCATTTCTACTTTTCTTTAAAGGCTTATCATGAATGTTTTTTGTCTTGTTTGCATATCTTTCAGTAATTACCTCTTTCCATCATTCAATTGTATGCTAAGCTCCATACTACTTGACATATTTCCCCCTTTTTATTCACCTGGGTTTTCTTCTCTTATATCCCTTTTGTTTTTGCATTTTTAAATGTCCTTAAGACTCCTTGAGGCTTTATTCTTCCAGGCTGCTCACACCCTGAAATGGTAGACCTGACAGTTCTATGTGCCTGTGATCATCTTTCTCTGGGAGAAGATTGCTTTTCTTTTCTTATACTAACAACTTTCCCATGGATGCAGACCATAGTGAGTCTTTTCTTATTCCACTTCAGAAAAGGAGAAAAACAGGGCTGGTTTTGAAAGAAAGCAAGAGATAACAGGTATTGCTTGTGTTTCTTCACATACACTGCTTCTCCTCCAAGATGAACATCCCAATGGTCCCCAGGTCCTTCAGTCATTTCTCTTGTGGTCTCCACTGCCTGGTAAATCTTCCCTTACTTTGGCACTGAGAGAAGAGCTACTTCACAGATGGTCAGAGGAGAAAAAAAACAAACCATGGTGGGATTAGAACTACAGCTTCTTACTTAATTATTTTAAGATTTGAGCAGTTGGTGCTGCAAGAAATCAGCCACATAACCTGTTGGTTACCAAAAGGGATTCTGCTAGTGTGATGAACACCACAACCCCATCTTCAAGGAGGAGTTTGGATTATCAGGTTTCAGTAGAAAAAAAAAAGTACTTTAAAAAATCTACCTTCTGCCTCCCAGACTGGCAAGTAACAGCATTTTGCAGAGGTAGGTGCAGAAACAAGGAGACACTGAGTGGCTTTGTACTGTGCTATCGTGGAGCAACAACAGACAGCTCTTTTAGACTTTCTAATCCATCAAGCTCTCTCACCATATACACGCACACATGAGAAATACCTGTAGGCTAACATCACTCCTAGTAACACAAGACAAATGCCTTTAGGCATCGACTGTTGAACAGCGCGTGTTATGCAACCTGACACTGCACACATGGCTGAGGGAAGAGTTCAGAGGAAGAAAGGTTTTGCAACTGAGACTTGGTTCAGTTGAAGTGGCAGAGCAGTGAGATCAACAGAGCAGTGCCATCAGGTGCAGCTGCATACAGATTGTTTGTGATACCTGTGACTGGCCAGTCACACAGACTCCTCCGACATTTCTAACTGAGGGACAGGCACTTCATTTCATGCAATGTATAGCAAGAAGGATTTTTTTATGGTGACAATGCAACTCCTTGGTCATGACATTCTCCCCATCTGCTATGAACAACAGATATCATTGGCTGTTTTACAGAGATGCATGTTCTCTTCCACCTTGCCTTCCACTTAATTTCCCCTAAAATCACCCTGGAGACTTCCTATTCATAGGAACATACATTCCAGGTCCAGAAGAAGTGTTAAAGCTTCTTAAAAGTTAAAGTTGTTATGTCCAAGATTAAGACACTGAAGAGATAAGACTGAGATGAAAGTAACCATTTCAAATGTCCTATGTAGCATCTCAAAACACTTTCAGGTTAGTAGGAAACTGTGCAAAGGACCAGGATTTAACAACATTATTGTGGTGGGAAGTGGACAGGAAAAGTTTAAAGTGGAAGAAAACTTCAGGGCACAGGCCAGCAAGCACAGATTCAGGGCTGTCCTTGCTGGGTTCGGAGCACTGGGGTTGAGGTAGACTTAGCAAGGGAATGAAACTGTCAGCATACTGACTGAAGAATATGGTTTACATCATCTCTGAAACCGAGTATCATGAAACTAAAAGGAGATGGAGACCCATGGTGTTAAAAATAGGATATTTATGGGTTCTTCGAAGTGTTCAGATATACATTTGAAAAGCAAAAAAAAAAAAACCCAAACCCTAAACTAATGATTTTCCTCTTCATGTGTAATTCCTATTGTTTATGGAGTATTTGAATTTGGTTTTTTTTTAAATCTTGCTACCTTACGAGTATAGCTGAATCAGAAGTTAACCTCTGGAAACTTTACTGGCATCTAAATGCTTTGAAATCTCAGGGATTTCCAGATGAAGCACTTAACTTTGTCACTACATTTTTATTTTTCCTGAAAGTAAGGCTGACTTTTTCCCCCCTCTTTGATAGATACCAACAATTATCTTTAAGAAAAAGATTGTTTTGTGGCTAAAAGTATGGGCCAGGACCCTGGAAATCTGCATTTCTATTCTGCTCTACTATAGGTGATCTTTATGATTTTGGGCAATTCATTTGATCTTTCCTTGGCCCATTTTCCCTTTTCTAAACTGAAAAAAATTGTATTTCCATACTTTCCATAGAAGAGTTATGAGCATAAATGAATTCATCTTTATGAGGTTCTAAAAGGATTCTAATGAGTACCATAAAAGGCTGACTTACAAATAAAACCCTCTCTGTGTTCTGTTTTTCCACTGATATAGCTGTTTTTCTCTACTTCTTAAAGCAAGTACATTTTTTTCCAGAGTAATATTTTTCACTTGTGACACCTCTTGATTTTACCTTGGAACAATAAGTACTTGTACATTGCAGTTGCAGCAATTATTTTTATGCATGATATGCTATATATGAAACTTTCAGTGTCCTTTATGGCCAAACAGAACAGAATAGCTTCTTTCAAGATTTATTTTTAAAGTCTGTGAAAAAGCACCAGACTTGCAGCTGACTAGGCTGAAGCATAGCACCTTTACACATAAAGCAAAGAGAGCATGGGAAGCAGAGAGAAAGTAGAGCATCACTTCTGCTTGCCATTCAGTCCTAGGGAAGGTTGACTCATGGGTGAGACAGCAGAATAGCATCACTATGTATAAACTCTGCCTTCTTACTCCATCTGTAAAACAGAGGTTTGTGGGGTGTCACTCAAGCTATTTTCAAATTTTGGATAACAACCAACAAATAAACAAACTGGGCTGAGGCCTTTCAGAAGAAAGAGAAGAAAACTATGCTTCCTACCTTTCACTGGCAAACTGGAACCACTTTGTTAGCATAAACCCCATGAAATCTTTAGCAGAATCTATCACACAAGTATTAATCCCTGCTGGTAATTTGGGCAATTGTCTGCTTCTGCCCTACCTGAGGGTGGAGCTGCACCTATAAGGATTAAGCAGTCGTGGTGTCACTGACAAAACCTGTGGGGTGCTTGGATCAATCCAATTTTCTCCATGCCTCATCATAGGCATATGAGAGATTGATCTCACCTGGGAACTACTTCAGCAATTCCTTATGGAAGAACAGCACATATTATGGTCAGTAAGATTTAAAAATTAGGGAGCAATGTCATCTGTTTATATTCAGTGCATTGCCATGGGATCTGACTAAACCTTATCACTGTCTGGTTGGGTCAGAAGAAAGCCTTGGGAAGTGCTGCAGCAATGGCAAATGTTTATCCTGCTACCAAAAAGCAAAGAGAATTTTAGCACCAGCTTTGCAGAGGAAATTGTGTGCATAACTAAAGTTTCTTTTGTTGACTGAATGTATTTATTCCTGTATGTATATTTATGATGACACCAAGCGTTATGTAGAAATTATCTACATAGTGCTATTTCAAAATTCACATAGGAAATTAAAGCCTTCAAAGTATGCAGGGAAATATATCTTGACTACTATAAAAAGCAGCTTTAAAACAACCTGAGAAAAGAAAGCAATTCAAAATCTTTTCCTATGCTTGAGCACTATTAGGATAATAGGGAGGTGCGTAACACCATTCATACAAGCAGATGGTTTAAGTAAGCCCCTAATCAGAGGAATTTAGTCAGCCTTCCAATTATCCTTCCCTCCAAATGTTGAGCTGGTGAGAAAAAGCCATGGAAGAAGGAAGCATTTTAAGCCATATACTGCCACTTGCAGGTCAAACTATGTTCATGTCAGCTACACAAGTCAAGGATAGAAGCACACAAATCCATAGACATGTAATGCAGGGCTTCAGTAAGCGATTTGATAGAGACACTCTGGAATAATTTCTGGCACCCTCTCAAGAAAGGAAGTTTGAACAAAGCTAGCTTTGCTGCCAAGGAGGAAGCGCTTAGCAGCAAGCACATCTCTTAGAGTAACTGCGGTTACGTATTCAGGTGACTGGAAACACAGCAAGATGTCCCAGTTTTCACAAAACAAACATGAGTGCACAGAAACATCAGCATGTTGAGAAAATGCTCTTGAATGACATAAACAACAAATGACACAGCATGCAGTTAGGTTAGGACAGCAGCAGGGCGAGTCCTGGGCTTTGGAAAAAGCACACATGCTTTTAAGCCATCTCACTCTCTCCTACTGGCCTCTCTAGCTCTTGGTGCCAGTTCATGCTGACAGGTCTGCACTGTGCTGAGAGTAGCATTCGCTGCTTGGTGGCTCTGCTGGCTTGGGTTTGTGCCCCATTCTTCCCCTGTACCAAGGAAGAAGCCTTCATATATTTGGCCATTGTAGGTTTGTGCTCTGAAATACTTTTCTGTAAAAAAAGAAAAGCAGCTGTGAAGCTATGCATGCCAAGGACTTGAACCCTCACCTGGACGAAAACCAGTTCAGACTGTGAAAATCTCCTCTAGGTGCCTTATACAGAGGAAGCAAGGAAGGACCAGCAGTCAGGAGGGACAGGAGGGCAGTAGACCTGCCATTCCCAGCCCACCATGATGCCTGGAGCCTCAGAAGCAGGCAGAAGGCCAGAGTGACACTAGTTCAGTGTGTTCCACTTAGCACACTCCCCAGGCTGAGGTCCAGCAGAGTTTCACCTCAGGCGGCACTTTGAAACTGCTGGTTGCATTTGAGCAGCTCTGCAGGACTTCCATGCTCTCCTGGGCCTTAGAAACTAAATACAGTGATAACAACCTCAAGATCTTCATCACAATTTATATTTGAAGGGAATTCACAGACTTTCTGCTGGTTTGGAGGAGGCAGGGAGGGAAGAAAACCGAGTTTAACATACGCATCCAAGTGGTGGCCTTCATCTCGCAGCAGAGATGAGTTCCTGCTGACATTTTAAATTAATAACTTGTCAGTGGAGCCTGAATTTCACTGTAAATATCATATTACTGCACATCCATATTATGCCTGCATGATTTCATCACAATAAAATGACAGCATAATTTGGGCTGATGCAAAAAAAGTAGTAATAAGTGTGAGATTATGAAAATACTAATTGCTTTCCAGTCAGTCGGGTAACCATGCACTGTACCACCTTCAGTGAGGAAAGACAACCTGGTATCTATGCTGCTGTACTCTGACCTCCTCAGACAAGTGGGAAAGAGAATATTTTGATCCTGCTGAAAGGGTGACTGAACCTTCTTGTCTTTGTTTTTGGGGTGCAAGGCCATCTTATTGCACTACAGGGAAGAAATCGCTTTGTCTACTGTTTCCATGAAGTATTTTGAATAGCTGAGAAGCTAGGAAGCTTAAATTCCACCAGATTAGGTGGAAGTGAGCAAAATGCTGTGGAATTAATTGGAAATGGTAACTGAACATGCTCCTTGGTGTAAAACTTAATTGCTCCATATTAATATTAGATTATACACATTTCATTCATTTACAGAGAGATAATAATCATTGAACTTAAGCTCAAAGTCATTAGTTACTATTTTCAGATCCTTTCATTCTTGCAATTTTTGTAATTAGGGATTTTGTCTTAAGTATCCTAGAGCAGTTATAAATGGTTTACTTTTGTAAAGGATCCTCCCTGACATATTTTTCCAGAAATTTGTTAATTTGTACCATGAATTAGAATCTTGCTGAAAAGGACTGAACTTAAATTATTTTTAAAAAGCAAATGTGCTACATATATATGCATACAACATTAACGTGGGAACTCAAAGTATTGTGCATCCCCACATTTATTTTGTGGGGGTTTTATTACGACTATAGTATAGTACTTACATTTCTAAGTATTTTGGTAAGTTTATATTAGCACAACTACAACAACATTTTAGGCAAAATAACAAAATATTAATATTCTAAATTTGGGCTTTTCATCATTTTATACTGTTATCCTCTCTAGAAAAAAAAATAAAATTGATCTCTACTTGGAATAAATGTATTAAATTGTATTTTTAAAAAGTTTTTCAAGAGCAGATGAAAAGGATATTTGAATTTAAAAGTCTGTATGTTTTCAAGCTAGACCTTACTTATACTTCTATGTCACTTAACTTCTCAAAGGTATACACACTTGTCACTCAAGCAACTAACAGAGAGATAAGAGTGTCCTCACCAGCTTTCCTGAAAAGTGCTGTACATAGCCTGGCTGTTTGTAACTCCCTGGTTAAGAGGGACACAAGCAATATAAACACGTTTGTTCTGCACACCACAAGGTTCCATTAGTGGGCTTTGGCTGCTCTCAGATACCTCAGACCATGTCTGGTTTGATGCCGCAGGCATCAGAGAACTGCCTCTGATTTCTGTGACCAAAGGGTGTGGGAAAATTACAACACAGTCAATTAAACTAAACCTTGCTCTGTAACCTGAGCATAACTTTGATTCCTGGAGCATGGCAAGGCAATTTAATTCTCTAGAACCTGGATTTTCTGAAGCTGCTTTCAACTTTCTTACTCTTATAATTTAGTTTCTTCTCATCTGTTTTGGGGTCTATATATCAGATTGCATTAATATTGACCCTGCAAATGAACCAAAAGTAAAACTTTCCAAGTAAAAATAAATAAATAAACAAATATCAAGGATTTTGACTCCTACGATGAAATGCTATTGAGGAAATTTTAGGATATTAAGAAAAGCCCTGAACACCTGGAATTCCGTCAGGTCCTTAGGTTGCTAATATAAATCAAGCACAACAAAATAAGAGAAAGTTTACTTCTGAGGTTTCAGACAGCAGTTGTCACATGTTTTTTGAAAAATGTACTGTGTGCATTTAATTATGGGCCCTGTCCCCTTTCATATGTGATCAGGTCACACTCTCAGCTCCTCATCCCAACAAAGAGTCTATTGTTAATCTTCGTGGACATGCCCACTATGCAGGCCACACTTTCTTCTCCTTTCATGGCATTCATTCTACATCTCTAGCTTCCTATACTGCCTAGAAAATCTGTTATGTAAATATTCTGCCTTAGTGGCCCAACACTCTGTGAACCAGAGAAGTCAGCTTCTTTTTGTGAGGTTAAATTTCGCTGGATTTTTGTGCCATGAGGGGAGAGCCTGTTACTGACTAGAGAACCTGAAGTAAATGTGCTCAGCAGAAGGTAATTTCTTTATTGAGCAGGTTTTGGCCAAAGCCTTCCCTGAAGCCCTAAGACACACTCCTATAAAAATAAACTGAACCCTCAGAAACACATTTTGATATTTCTTCATCCATGTTCAAGTCACAACCATCACACAGTCTCCTTTGGAGGATTATGGAAATACTGATCTAAAGCCCCAGGTGGTCAAGGTACTTGTCAGGGATGTGAAAAAGATGAGAACTTGGACTCAGGATTCCTCCATGGCAGGGAAAGCTTGGAGCTGTCGATTGCATCTGAGAGGAGAAGGTTTTGTGGAAGAAATAGCAGAAGGCTTACAGCAAAGTAGAAAATTAAAGTTGAAAATTGGACACTTTGCAGAAAGAATGGAAAAAATTCTCACATTACTGCGCTAACCCTGTTGCAGGCAGCACTCCCCATGCTTTCGGGTGCCCAATTTCTACCACTACATCTTTTTCTCCATCATGGAGATCATCTCTGGCCCCAGTCCAGGACTGAGACAACACTTCAGTTTATTGCAAAGATGAGTAAAAGTTGATTTTTCATTCTTTTTTTTAATGGAGAAAACGCAGAAGAGACGTAACACCATGAGGTTGCAGTTTGAACTATAGAGGACACAAACCAAAACACAATATCTCTCTTCAAAAATTGCTGAAACTCAGGCAAAGATTTTAAAGGTATGACAATTTTCCAGCTTATATATATGTCCAAATTACATTAACCTTAGGCCACAGGCAAATAGATTGCAAACAGCAATCGGTATTAAAAAAACAAAACCATTCCAAAGGAAGATTTAAAAACATCAATAAAACAGGCTCCTAATCTGAGAAATGCCTTAACCTCAAAGAAATGCTTCTGAGGCAATTCTTACGAATGATAAGCAATTTCATGGGCACCATTTAAAGATAAAAATAGAGTGGTGTAGTGTGAAAGTGACAAGAGCACTTAAAAGCCCTATTACCTAAGAAAGGAAGAACAAAAATTAGGATTTTCCACAGGTTACAGCAAGAACAGCTTAAGACAAATATAATATATTTTTGTACAGAAAATAACTAATGATTCACTTTGATTTTTGATGGCTGGAATGAGATAGCTGCATTTATTAGAAGAACAAGTCATGGAAGGAAGGAACTTAAGTGTTCAGGGCCAAGAAGCAGCTTCATCCTTCTGTGTATTTAATAAAAGGCATTTTTCACGGTTTAGTTATTTACTTCTCAGACATTCTGAGTTAATGGTTACTTTGAAGGTTACTATTATGAATGTGAAAAATTACTTAAAACTATAACTTAAGTGATGGAGAATTAAGTGAGATGGTCAAGCATCTCAGTTTAGCATAGACATTGGTACAAAATAAAACCCTAGATCTAAACAAGAATGTTTTTTTTAAGTAACTTAATATCAAAGAAGCATTTCTGATTCTATCACACCTCCTGTATTAAGAGCAAGGCATTTTGACAAGTGTCTTTGACCAGGTAAAGAGCTCGTATAAATGTTTCAAGGCAATCAGTAGAGTATGAAGTCTAAGACTATACAGGGTCATCAGTTCAGAAGGGCGTAGTGCTGGTTTCACTTCAAGTTTCATAGATACTGATGCATTACTTAGTGCCCCACTTCCTGATGCCAGGAATGTCAAGTTCAGTCATATGACAAGAAAACCTGTAGTCTTTCTAATTTAAAGGGACAAGTCTGGAATTTCATCAAGTACACCTAGAAGTTTCCAAAGACAAACTGAACCTAACATGTATTTTCTGAGCCAGACCCATGTTGGTTGGAACCTCAACCCTAGTATTTTAATGTTTGCTTCTTCAGGCTAATTCTTGTAATTTAGTTTCTTTTTGCAGTTGTAGAGTGCATAGTTTTCCTTCTGCATCTAGCAGGACAAGATGACTGTTGGCAGTGCTCCACTCTTTGGACTGATAGGGAGCCAAGTTCTCTTTTTTCTCCCATGTGGCTAACACAAGAGCACAGGCCAATGACATTGACTTTCTCTCCACAAGACCAGCTGAGAGCCAGCATAGCCAGCTCCAACCCACATGTATAAAATTAATCTGGACTTGTTCTGACTTCTGAAGAGCCCTGTGGGATTAGCTCCATCATGTTCTCCCAGGTCTGAGGTTATGGTCCCTCAAAGCCAGCTTTGGACAAATGAAGTACTGCTTCATTTGATCTCTATAGAGGCTAAGCTAATAAACCTAACTAGATCTGACCTGCTTTGCACAGTCTGACCGCAGGTTTGCATCCAGTTTTTCAGTGAGGGGTTTAACAGCTGCAGGGGAGAGCTGAGTCTCCTGATGCTAAATCCTCTTGGGTACTCAGCACCTCCTCTCTCAGACACCGTTTCTGAGGCCTTTAAAGAACAGGGCAATGTCCCATTTATTTTGTTCTTCTAGTTTTAAAACCTGTATTAATGCTGTACTTGTTACTTGGTCAGCCAAATGAGACTGTGACTAGTACAAGTCACTGGCTCAGAAGCCTGGAGTTTAATACTTCATATAAATTCTGGCATCACTCAATTTCCTCAACAACAGGTTCTCAGAGTTGACTGAAATTCCAGGGGGGTAAAGAAATGTTTCCACATGTTAATAGGATACGGGAAACACCAGCTCTGCCTCTGCAAAGTTTCTTTAACCAGATGTATAATTTTTCTCGTTGGTAAACTGAGGAGGTATACATTTTCTGTTACAGATGCAAATGTAACATTTGTATGGATCAGTAAATAATTTTCCACTGCAATGTAAACAGGCTTGACAGTTTGAATCTGCCATGAATTTCAGTGATAATTATGCAAATGCCATACAATACCAAAGGAAAGCAATTTGTTACATATTCATGTGGAAATATTTATAATGATTATAGCAAGATATATAAGATTCAAAGTGTACCGACTATAAATGTTTATGACAGCTCTATTCTGCATGAGCAGTAAGTAAAAACTAAGTGCTGTCCTTCATAGTTGTGGCCAAAATAATTCCTACAAATCATCCTCATCAATCTACCTCCAGGAGTATGGCTGTGTACTCTATCCACAAGAGCTTCAACAGCTGAGTATGTACTCCCGTGTAGACTGCCAGAATATGTCACTACCACCATACAGGGTTGCTTGGAGATATACTTGCTGACATAATCTGAAGAAAAAGGCATTATTTGTGACAACAGCATCTTGCTTTTTCTGGGCCTTTCAGAGTTACCAGGAAAATTCTCTCATCTGTATGGCTGCAGATGAACAACATTTATTGTCTTTAAGGGAATTGCATATTTAAAGGCCAATTCACTATGGAGGGTGATGAACTCACAATGCAAGTGTTAAAAATGTAACACTTCTGTTATTGTAATAGTAGACCTTTTTAGATGGTTGTATCTTACATGACCACCAGGTGTAGATTAGGATTGGGCACAACATTAACCATTTCTGCCTCTGCACTTCTGGGAAGCACAGTGTCAGACCATTTTCAACCAGCGATATGTGGGGATACACTGGGGAACTCTGCTCAGCTGCTTGTGATAAGGAACCCTTTTTTGAGGAAGGCCTTTCTCCAAGTAGTAAAGTATTCCACATGTCATAGCAAGAAATCAAGCACATGAACAGAGTCGTCTTCACTATCCTGAGAAGGTGCTCTTGAGGTAGCTATGAACCTTTTTCTTCTAAAATAAACAAAATGGGTCATCATTATTAGCAAGAATGAGAATTATGGATCCTGCCCCCAGACTGAAGGCTAAGAGAACTCATTAAGAATCCACCAAAGTTAGCTGGCCTGCAACTAACACCTACTGAAGTTTTCTGCTTAGGAGTGTATTATAAAAGGCCTGTTTGTAATTTTATTGCAAGAATGGAATGTTTTGATAATTATTCAAACCTTTGAATCTTTTTAAAGCCTCACTAGACTTCAATAAAATCTTCTGGTTTATGGGACAGAGGTTAAGATATATAATAAGGAAAAGATCTCACAAAGATAACATTCATTGGAATCACAGAAGAAGACAAAATAAAGTAAAAAAGGAGGGATGAAGTTAAAACAGAACCTTCATCCCAGTTCCCGGAAACTTGACAGAGCCTTACAGATAAAACACCTTTTGTTGTCCAGATCCTTGTTTGTTCCAGTTCTGCGAGGAGATGTTAAGGTAATATCAGATCTCGCTTCCTAGCATCTTTTTCCACATACATGACAAGAACAAAATTCCTTACAATCTATCCAAATTTAATACTAGTGATATGAGGTAAAGAACTAAGTCTTTAAATAGTGTTTAAATTCCTCTTTGTAAGATGACTTTGCAAATTTCAGACACACAACTCCCCCAGTTGAAGTAGGTTTAGTACTTGTGATACAGACCTCTCAGAACAAGGGTTTCTTGACTCTTTCTCTTAAATCCAATGTGATTGTCACTGAATTTTTGGCAATCTCTGAAAAAAATACCAGTGACGTTATGTCGTTAGTTGTTGGCTTCTCTTCAATGTGTAAAGGACCTGGTTCTTTCCTAGTAAGGCCACAGTGCTACTTGTTTCAATGAGATCCCACTGAGTCCATTACTTCTGGGGTACCTACAAAACACATGGAAGCTGCACAGCCATTAATAACCCTTTTGAAGATAAGGAGAATGTTTTTCACTGAGGTCCCTAGAAGAGCAAACAATAATATTTACCTGTACTTGTTCTCTGACCCTTTCACATTGCTATGAACAGGATTCCAGCTTTTTATATTAACTCACTATTGACAGTAAGAAGCCTTGCCTCTATACCAGGCCACTAGCACAAAGAAATGGCTGTATACCATGAGTGATGTGCAAGCCCTTAGACTGCAAAATCAAGATCAAGAAATGGATTGTCAAGGAAATAGACCCTTTCCTCAGAATACTTCCTGCAATCCTTCTTTTATCTAAATTGGTCTTCACCAGGGAAAGTTAAAGTTTGTCACACCAAGCGAAGAGTAAAAAACTATCATATAGATGGTATAATCCTTACTGCATTAATCCTGTTAATGATTATCTCCCTGCCAACTGATGTCAGCAGTAAATTACAGAACAGATGACATCTCTGATTTCTAATCTGATCTCACCATTCCTTCTATATTCCTTAGTGTTGCAATAGTGGAGGCTATTCCTGAGCTGAAGTTATGTTAAAGTTTTTATGGCTGCCTTCAAGTTTTGTAAGACTAAACTGTATTAGCAATAACACTGATCTTTAGCACAAGGATATCTAAGGAGCAGAACATATTCTGACCGCACAAAACATTATTGCATCCTCTAAACCTAGATTACATCTCTTTAAAGTATGAGAAGACTATATGGAATTTTCTGATATCAGTCTGCACTGTATGAATAATACTTGGTTTACACAGTACAGAAAATTCAGTTCTATGCACTGTGTATATATCTTACTTTGGAACATGCAGGAAATATCCTTTTGCATCTGCAAATATCTCTGTATTTAATGTGCTGTAAAAGTGTCTAACATAAACGTCTGAGTTTTAGTATGGAAACTGCAAGTTCAAACCTCTCCCTCCAGAAGATTTTCTTGCTATCGTTACATTTAGATTCAGAGTTAACATGTCCCTCAGCTAGTCAACACCTTAGGAAAGGAGACAGTGTTCAAGAGGAACATAAAATACAGACAGAAGGAATGGGGTGCTCTGGTCTCTTGAAGGAGCATCGCTTTCACCTTTTGAAAAGGAGCACATTCTAGTTAGTCCACAGCAGTACTAACAATCAGGAACTGTCAGCTTTGTTGGCAGGAAGCAAACAGCCTCTGTACTTCTCTGGGGTTCACCTCTGCTCAGAGATCTTCTTCCCTCTTGGACAGTGACCTGCACAGGCAAGGAATCTTCCCCAACCTCATATCAGCCACACAAGCAAATGGTACCCCAAGCTCAGATTATTAGCTGCAGCGCATAAAACCATGTCATCCTACCACAGCAAAATCCTTCTCCAGCCAAACTAGAGCTGACATTCTGCATTTTGGCAAAGCTTCCTTTCTTTTTCATCAAAAAAACCCACCCAAAACAAACCCTCATCAAAGATATAATCCAAGATCTCTTGGCATTGTTAGAAATATTGAATCTTGCCCTGACTCCCCTGCCTAGCACACACTAGCCATTTCAATACTTAACAAGAATCAAAACCTTCAGATCAGGGCCAGACTACACTAACAGGTTTTTGTGGCCCTGACCAGGTTCACCTGGGATCCACACCCCTACCTATTGGAGCCCTATTTAGGATCAGGTTGGGGTTTTATCCCATTTTTTAAGCACTGTCACAGTCAGTGCCTGGTTTAGGACTCTCACCCTATGAACTGACTTTCCAACTTGACCTCAGCCCTCCCTCATCACTGTAGACACCCACTGGTGCTCCATCAGAATTTACTAGCATGCTTTCAAGCTTGGAGCCCAGCATTTCATGGCAAGGCAAGCTGTACTACTTGCCATGTAATCTGACATGAAAAACCTGAAAGCTCCTTAAAGAATATGTTTTATCCTTTTACTGTATGCCATACATCAATTGCCACTAAAGATAGTATTTTAGCCCTGTGCATGGGCAAAGGCTTCTAAGCATCTTCACTAAACATCTTTCTTCTGTAAGTGCTCCCTCCTGAAAGTTCTTTAAAAGAAACATTAATATCTCTTTCTGGAAAATACCAAGAAACACAGTCATGGCATAATGGAGTTGAGAAGAACAACTTCAGATGAGGTAAGAAAGAAACTGATGTACCTCTCATCGCTTTGGAAAAATTACTGCAACAGGAATAGTGTCAGCAAAGCATGAACTGAGACTTTCCCATCATAGTCTAGAAAATACAGCATTTCTCTTGAATGGCACCAGAATTAGCATGAAGGATCTGAACATGTGAACTTCCAGGTGCCTGTGTATTGTCTTGCAAATGAATCCAGTGCATGGTAGAACTTTGAGCATTTTAATGGAATAGGTTCCTTTTTCATTCCAGAGAAGTAACTTACATCTGTTGGGCTCAAGCAGTGGTGCAGTTTAAGTTACATCGTAATTAAATGTTGGAGTCTGGCTCTAAAAACATCTACGTTGTAAAAATGATAGTAGCACAGTTCAATAAAAGTACATTTCAGAACCAGAGTGACCAAGTGCACCTTAAGCATTAGCAATATTAAACATCTAACTTCAGAATTGCATGGCAGGGAAACATTATTCTGCTGTTTACATGAGTAGAGGGATGTCACATAGATGCAGTAAGAGCCTGTCCTTTTAGCCTGTTGGTTTCTTTCTGGCAAAAGCTATCGCTGAAGGATGCAGCTAAAACATGGGAGTTAACCATCACGTGAGGGTAATCTCCCAGACGAAACAGCATTTGAAACTCAGGGCCTTTATCATACAACTTTGAGGTTATTTAGCTGAAGTTGTTTCTGTGGTAATAAACATTCATATCAGTTTATGTTTTATACTTGCTCCATTTTCCATGTGTGAGGACACTAATGCTATTTCTGTGTAATCTGCAACTGTTAAAGCCACTCCTGATGAAAGAATAAAGTCCAATTGCATGCAATAAGATAGAACCATTTCAAAACATACTGGTGAATCCTGAGTAAACTATTAACCTGTTAAACTAGAAGACTAATTGCACCACTATAGTACAGGAATTCCTCTGAAAATGAATACCCAGTTTTCATTTAAGCAACATGCTGCTCTTAGAGCCAACAGCTGTTGCTACCTAAGCTCAAAATACTGCAAATCTATCAGCAGAAGTCTAAACCAGGACAGTACCTTGACACCATTTGCATAACTAGGCAAACCTGAATAAATATGATTCAGGTTCCCTCACTGCCACCTTCATACAGCTGCAGAAAGTAATCTGTTTTGTACTTCTGGGTATTAAAGAGAAGAGGAATGTTAAATCCAGATATTTTCAGGGCAGCATGCATAGGAGGGAGCACAACCTGGCTCTTCCACTCCAGCCTGAGTGGCTGGCCAACAGGAGTGGATTATCTTCACAGAGAAACTAGTGTGAAGAAAGAGAAACAATACTAAATTGGAAGGAAATAATGTTATTCTCCACACCTGTTCTTCATTGGTATGTAAGTGAAACATCTGTTCCTATTTATAAATGAGCAACGAAGTTGCCACAGAGTGAGATAATGGAAGTCTGTCCTCATGAGAATAGCAAAAGTACCTTTTCAAGATACACAGCTCAGGAAAACAGCATGGGTTTCCACTTGCTGGAACAGGAAAGTAAATCATAAACTGATACAAAAATCCCTCAGAGCCACATTTCCATCTCTGCTGGGTGACTTAGCTCATAACTTTTGTAACTTGGTTATCTGAAGTATAGAAATAATCACACAGCTTTAGGAACAGGCATAAACACAGGTCTGGTCTTGGCTGCTCTTATGTTGACGGGAGATGAACATAAGAGCCTGTGCATAAAATGTTAGCACAAGAGAATTGAATCTGAAGTGCCACACATTTGTCGTTGAGTCACACAAGTGTCAAAAATAAACCAACCAAAACCAACTGGGTTGCCTCATTAACTACCCATCCAGGGGAATATTTTTACATATAATCATTCTCCACAGAAGATATACGGAAATCTCACCCAGTCATCACCTCAGAAAGCAAGTTCCTTTAGACACCACCTCCTTTGACCACTTTCTTCCCAGCTCTTTTGTTCAGAACAGTTAAGGGCATTCCCTCTGCTCCTCTGGTCATTGCCTGGCTTCACCACTTGCTTTCTGGGTGAGGCTGTAAATCCTAGCAGATCAAGGGATTTGGAACTGTATTTAAGAGACTAGTTCATGCTGTTCCCAGGGGGGAGGCGGCTGTACTGATTTGCTGCATAAAAGCGCTTTCTTTGCCTTCTTACAATTTGTGACACTCCTAAATCTGTGAATGTATGCTGGAAAACACCTGAGGAACTGAATTCTAGAATTTTCCCTCGTCAAAAGGCATTAATGGGTGAGTGTCTTTACTGACCCCCAAGGAGGAATACAAAGGCTTTGAAGTGACACGGTATTTAGGGTTGCAGAAATTAACCAGAGGCAGTAGAAATGATGATCTGTCTGAACTGAACTAGTTGCCAATGACCTGGTAAACAGACAGTATGGACAGACAGTATCCCTTGTTGGGACACAGTATTACACTTGGCTACTAATAGTGGCTGTAATTCAGGCTGAATATGGGGTCAGCACCACTCAGGAGGATTGCTCTAATCCTTGCTACTCTGGGTCTTCTGTCCTGGGTGAGGCTGTGGGATTAGTGCTGAATTTTATTTCCTGACAGGGCCAGATAGCAGAGTCCTCATCTGAGCCCTGCACTGAGTCATCAGGTAAAAGGCACTAAGAGGCCATATAGAGAATTCGCTTGGACACTGCTACTGGTCACGTGTGTGACCTAAAGCAACATATCAACTTCCCTGTCTGTAGGAATTTTTCAGTATATTTCAGGAGACAAAAAGTCCTAAGTCTTCCTGTACTGCAGGGAAGGGCTGGCACAACGTGAGCACAGACACGCAGCTCAATGTGGTGATGGCAATAATCCAAATGATCACACAAGCATAACCAGAACTCATCTTTTTGTTAAAATGAGGCTGTATATCTATCTGCAAATCTAGATATAGCCAAGGGTATAACACTGGTTTTAATGGGATTCCAGGAACACAGAGCTGCAGCATATAATACATATAAGCTTTCAGGATAACCTTGGA
Source organism: Coracopsis vasa (assembly GCA_026283785.1). Taxonomy (NCBI): domain Eukaryota; kingdom Metazoa; phylum Chordata; class Aves; order Psittaciformes; family Psittacidae; genus Coracopsis; species Coracopsis vasa. The sequence goes on from JANHGB010007508.1 coordinate 28,515, forward strand.
AAACAGGTGCTGGCTTTTGTTTTCCTACATATCTTCTTTTTTGCTTTTTCCTTCGCAAAAATATTAAACTAGATTACAATTTTGGCAATTCTTTTTTTAATATTAATTTCATTATTCTGAAGATTAAGCGTTAAATTGGATGGTTACATTCACTAGGAAGCACTTGAAAAACTGGGCCGCTTGTTTAAACGCTTCATGTGAAGCTGGGAGTCTCAGTCGAGTGTGTGCCAAAATATTGCAACAGGACAATAGAGAACAGCTTGTGCAGCATGTTAAATGTAGTGAGTCTGCCTGAAGGCAAGGGCATGAACTCTGCTTTCCCTTCATCACTAAATGTGCAGCTATCACTTAAAGGAAAACAGAAATTAAGAAAACCAAAGGGCAAAGCAGAAGGAGCCTTTCTGTTTATCTATCTAGAACATTTAAGAGTTTTTACCTACTATTGTTAAAACAGCACTCTTAAATGTTACACATAGTCAGAAGCATTCCTTTGTAATCTAGGCAAAATATCCCCAAATATCAGCAATTCAGGGATCTGTCCTGGTATGGGATAATGGACAATTAAAATAGTAATCAGGAAGGACTGTGGGATGGAAATAGGTATCCTTTTACATTAACAACTTTGTAGTTGACTACAAAGACAGTATTGGTTTAAGCCTCTGTAACTTGTGATTAGCTTTAGCGCCTTTTCCCATTTTTCCCAACAACTTGATTAGCAGACAGTATGGACAGACTGAAGATTTTAACATCTGTGTCAATAATAGAGGTATTACAGACCAAACAACATGGAAGGGAGTGGCATAGCTTTTGTCAAAAAACCAGGCTGACCCTCCAGCTGGAATAGACAGACTCAGATCTTGTACAAACAAGCCCTTATGTCATTGTCACCTTGGTGCACAGATTTTTATTAAAAAAATAAGAAAATTATTAAAGTTCTGTCTCTGAGAGAGCTTTTTTGTTGCTGTGTATTCTTGTAGTAGTGTATCTTTCTCAAAAAGAAGAAGTTATTTCCATTATAAAAATCATATGGAACTTTAAGGTGTGAAGAGTTAGGTAGATTGCACCCTGCTTCATTTGTTATCCTAAGTATATGCTTCAGAAACAACTTTCTTTTCTTGGCAAAATAAGGTATGATCATTGTAAAACTATGCTGAACAGTTTGTCCTTTGACTTTTTAATCTTTAGACTGACACACAAGCATTGAAGAACACAGTTGATTGCACCATAGATATGAGTTCTGATAATTCAGCTGGCAATTGCTTTTTCCTAGAGTCCAGTAAGTATTCTTCTCTACTGAGTAGATATCTTAATGGAGTTATTTAATTTGAAGAACTTTAAATAAAGTCCTGTGTCATCATGAGAAGCAAGCCAACAGAATGAAAGCCTGTCATGTAATGTGAATTACATATAATATGAATTGCGTATGTTGGATTACAAATAATCAAGATGAATAGCACATACCTATTTGCCTACAATGCTATGCCAATATACTTGTCCTATGACTTAATTTCATTCTCCCTTTCCATTTTTTAATGCCCTACATTTTTCTCATGTCTCATGTCAGTAGATGCACTCTCTGGGCAAGGACAAAGCTTCTATTCCATCTAAAAGCATTAGACTGTTCTTGAATGTAAGTATATAAATAGAAAAAAGTTCTGTGAGGAAGAAGCATCAGATACCCTATGTCTAAATGCTCCCCTCAGACATAGTAATAAATGTAGGCCTGCACTTCTCTGCTCTACTTCTTGATCTCTCTTTAGTGAGTGTAAACGTTATTACTAACTTCAGAAGGAACCAGAAATAGCCTGAAAACAGCATATACAAGTAGTAGTACGTTTTTCTAAGAGAATTAGGACAGAGACTGAAAAGTTGTCTTTTATGTCCATTTTCTTTTATTAGGTTTGTTGGTATTTTCATGGCTTCTATTACCAGAAGTTATCGGAAGTTCGTTCGTTTTAGTAAAGGAAGATTCCTGCTAAAGTCTATTGTTGGGGTTTGAGGAAAAGAAAAAAGTGAATTAAAGTGAGAAGGGAAAAAAGGCTTTACAGGAAATATCTGGCTGTACAATATCCCATTCTGTAGCTTATCCTGTAAAACACCAGTACTCAAACTTCTTCCCTTCTGGGGGAAGGGCTGGGGCAGAAGGGAGGAAGCTAGATCTATAATTGTCAACTTTCTTTCAGCCCTCAATCTCTTGATTAATTCTCAAATGCCTTAATATAACTACAATCCTGTTTACAAAGGGAAAAAAATGATTTTTTTCTTTTTTTTACATAATAGTAAATGAAACATTTTTTTGCCACTGCAACTGTTTTGTCAGCTTCATCACCCTGGCCAAGAAAATGGAACAGGTAGCAGGCTTGGAAGTAACCTAAATACATGTTGACAGACACTTCCCCTGAGATTACATCTCCAACTGGGCAAAAATGCTTAACTGTCATCTCCTCTTCCATTAACTTGGTTTCATTTATGAAATGAAATTATTAACTTCTTTAGTGCTGGAAATCATGCAAGTAATTATATTTTTTTGTGACTTGTCATGATTTCTGAGGCATCTTAAGTGGCAAAGGACTACATGAATTTACACAGCAGAACAGGTCAGAAATCTCAGTCCACTGTTCTACTTCTCAGTGGCTTGCATTAGATGCTTCATGAACAGCATCTACGGCCACTCACTATGAATGCCCCTATGAAGGAAATATATGTGAGAGAAACTTGAAAGACTTTCTTCTAGCATGTGTCAAATTTACTACCTCTTAAAGCTCTATGAGTTTCCTTAGTATTATATTATGGGATAGATAAATAGCTTAATCTAAGATACCCATTATTTTTGCACTGTTATCATATCACTCTTTTTTCAGATTCTCAAGCACTTTGCTGTTGACTGTTATGGTATTGCTCTCAGTGCACACCATTGTAACAGAGCAAGATTCAGGGTCTCAATCTCTCTTAGTGATTAAAAGGACGATTGATCATTCCATTCTGCTTGTTGTGCCAGTTAGTTTGATGCCTTCTTTTATTCCCACTAGAGACTTTTTCAGTAAAATGGGAAACCAACAATTTACTGTAAGTGAAAGCATGCCTTCAACTGAAAATACTGTTTTCCAGAGTAATGTTCAATGAAGCTAGATTCATACTTGGATTTAGTACTATCGCTGTGCACTGAGCAGACATCATTACTGGGCTGACTAATGCTTTGTTTTCATTTATTCATTCCGTGAACTTCCCCCTGCTTCTGAAGGGAAAAGCAGTACAAATAAGCCTGTCCTGAAGGTTAACAGTTTCAGATTGGGGCCAGTCAAGGTAAGAAGGAAATTTTATACTTCTCCATCAAAATGTTTTTCTTCTTATGCTCTGCTACCTAGACATAGAAATGGATCAATATAACTGCACCAAATGACGCAAAAAAAGTGCTCAAGGGCAGAGGTGACGCCTCAGGGAACTGCAACTTAGAGAGATTTAGAGGTTGTTGGATGGCAAATGGAGAGAGGAGGCTTTCTAGGATATCGTCCCTCACTCTCAAAATAAAAGTGAAGAGAGTGGAAAGTAAGCTCTTAATTCTAAGAGGATAAAATGCCTCCAGAAGCTCATCAAGGAATTTCCCACTGAATTTCTAAAGTGCAGTATTTGTTTTCCTGTGGGCCTGCAGCATATCTATTGGTTTCCCTGTAAAAGCTTGTTGCTCTTCTCACTTTTGCTTAGGAAGTTGATAAGTAAAATGTATGTTGAGTGAATTTGAAAAAATGTCCATATAAGTTAAATTGTATTTTGTTCATACAGGAGAACCCTCCTCAGGCATGTTTTTAAAGACAAGAAGGAAATTTCACATTGGAAGCCCTGCACTTTGAAGTGTAATTATTTTAATTGAACTGTAATGATTTTAATGACCAGTGTTGACAAGAAATAGAGTACTAAGATGTAAAAACAAAAAAATATGTCAGAATTGGAAAGTTGGAACTGTATTCCCACGATCCATACTATTCTGGTTTTGTATTAGAGATTAATGATTAAAAATTAATTAATTAGAGATTAATGATTAAAAGCAAGCACATCTTGGTAGCAATTAAATGGAAGATTAAATGATGATGTGACATGATATGATATGATATATGATGTGACATGATATGATATGATATATGACATGACATGATATAGCAAAGCAAATGAATACAGTTTGAATTGCTTTGTTTACACAAATAGTATGACATTCACATTTCAAGGCAAAGAATCTATGTTCTGGAATTTGTAGCACGAAAAAAGGAAAGGAAGGAAATAAAGTCTCTACTAAAGTTAACTCCCAGTAGTTCGTTGTGAAGAGGCTTTGAGGTAACTCCCTTCAGCCTTGACCCTAGCGATAAAATATCTAGCACTGGCCTGCTGGGAAACACTGCAGAACTCAAAATAGGTGGTGGGACTGCACTGCACTTCTATCCAGCATGTTATATATGGAGCTCTTCAGTCTGCAGCAGGAAATAACACAGTCCTCCTAAGGCACTGCAGCCAACAGTACCACACAGCTGGGGCCAGATTTCAAAGATCTAAGCGGGGAACCAGTTATGACTGAAGAAATCCTGACTGTCATTCTCAAATCACTTTGAAACATTTGTACTTCCAAATAACACAAACCCTAAAGGACTTGGTTTGTAGTTAAAAACTGTCATAAAAAAGATTGTAAGTGGAACAAGGAGCACTGCAAGCTAGTAATTACTAAGACTTGCGAATTCTAGGGGGTTAATTATTGCTAGAGGGTGCTCAAAGCCAAAGATGGAGACACAATCAGTTATAACAGATATAGGAAAACAGTGGACAAGGGAATTATTTCTGACACAGTTCATTTGTGATCTGGGGAAAGAGCCCAACCAGCTTCACATTTCTCAAATTAATGTCCTAAACACTTTTCTGTTTTGTTTTTTTTTCTGGAAGGCCACAGGGAGAAGTGAAGTGCAGCTCTGCCAGAAAGCAGTCACTAAAGCAGATTGCTTCATGCCTTCTTTTTTTGCAATGACAAGTCTAATGAGGAGTGTTTAGCATAAAAAGAGCCAAATTCCTCCTGATGGAGGCAGAGAGGCTCCATTTATTATCCCTAAATCTTGTAGCAGGGGCAGCTCAGGGAACAGAAGAAAATCAGAGGTCCTTAGACTCTTGCTGCCCTTAGGTTGCCTTAATGTCCCTTTAAACAGGGAGCCAAAGACTTCCTTGGCATAGGTTCAGTACGTGTTTCGAGTTATTTCAAGGATGGACGTGGCTCGGGGTTTCATTTGTGAGTTGCAGTGGAGGGTTGTTGTTTTTTTTTTTCTCCTTTTTAATATACTTCATCCATTTCCACATCTTTGATGCTTTCCAGAGCAGCTCTTTTTCTCATTGTCATCTTCAATTAAGGATTTCCTAGGACTATGTGACTTTTTCCTGAATGCCTACAGCAGGCTTCTGCTAGTGCTGATCCTGGCTGTCACTTGCAAAAATTTTATTCCATTTTCCAAGCTTAAAATTGGATATTGTATTGAAAATGAATGGCTGTCAATTTGGGCATAAAAATTAAAATTCATTTATATTCCTGGTAGTTGTCTGAAAAGATCGCTGGACATGTCCCCACCAGCAATTTCATGACAGAGCAGGGTGACTTCATACCCACATCCATTTTAGGTAGTTAAATTGGCTACCTAAAAAAGCTAGTGTGATAATTCTGGTGCAGACTGAAAACTAAACCCTAACTTAAGATGAAATTGCTTCAATTAAAAATCAACACTAAACAAAGCGTAGCAAATGTAAGCATTGCCCAGGTGACTGATAAGATTGTTATAATCTCTTTTAATTTTTCCAGAAATTAAACTAAAGCAATTTAAACTTGTCCAAGCTTAGCTAGCTCTTGCCTGCAGTCATACTTGTAGTTTATGCTGGAGCAGCTTGGTGTGAGCTTTCTTCCACTTTCCATATGGTAATTCATTATTTTATGCCTGTGAGGTGAGAGGGTAGACAAAGTATCTATCTATCTATCTTCCCTGGGGAGGCAGATCTTGTTCCTTGCCCCTCTCTGCCTGGAGACAGCCGAGCAGGGAAAGCATTGGCATTGTCTTTGGGAGCTCTGTCCTCCTTTATTGCTGCTATGTAGAGGAATTAATAGTTTGAGCCCTGTCTTATCCTTGAACATGCATATTAGGTCAGTGCTGCTAGGCAGCTTCTTAGTTCTGCTATCTGACCCCAGTGGTGTCAGCTAGGAACAAATATATTTCTGATATGGGAGGGATAACTTTGCTCATAACTACCACTATCAGAAATATATTATACCTATTTTTGGTTTCAACTAGGCTTGAACCTTATAAAGAGAAGATCGATGCTAGAGCTTATGCATAACTGCGCTTCCGCTCTTGATTGGCAGAAGAAACCTATTGGAGATTATTATCTCTGTTACTTGTTCAGCTAATTTGTTTGTCAGTTCTCATTAGCTTGTAATGGTTTTTACTGCTAGTGTTGTTTTAAGGCTTAGGATAAGAAACACATATATTTTTGCTGGTTAGGACCAGCTCATCATTTCTAGCTCTTCCTGAAGGAGATACTTGTTACCAGTGAGGAAATCTGCAAGTCTCATCATAATTACAGTAAATAACCTGCTCTACTGTCCATAAGCTCAAAGAGCGTTTTTAATTTACAGATTAAAAATGTAGCAGAAAAGCTTATGGCTAAGGAGAATGAAAATGGGACAGATGTAGAAAACATGCCTGAAATTAAGACACACTATCTTGTCACTTATGGTCTGCTCTGGTTTAAAATGTCTTATTTCAGAACCTATTTTCGCTTTTTTCCATGTCCTGTCCAATCAGAACAAGAGAAAAGCTGAAATGGTTTTAAATGTTAAGACCATGATCTTCAATGCTGGCTCTGTTGCTAGAAGTTAAATTCTTACCCAATCCGTTAAAGGGCACTGGTTTCCCATGTCATATCTAGTTTTGATCATAGCAAAGAAAAGAGAAACAATAAAAACAGACATAATGTGGAACAGATTTTTTGCTTTCTGCTTGATGGGGGTTTTTTTCATTGTTTTTTCACTTTTGAAAATATCTGCATAAGAGTTGATGCTCTGCAAGAAAAAGACCTTTTATTTTCTCAGCTCCTGTTGGAAAATCTTGCCTTTAAAACAAGATGCTATCCAAATAGTAGTGTGCTGTAAGAGTACTGATACTGACTGGGTGGCTAAAATTCCCCATGACTGGTGACATTTCAGAGGGAGACTTATAAAGCTTGTGAGCAGATCCATTTCTGAACAGACTGGATGAGTCTATCCTGGAAAAGCTCCTTCCCCGATTCAATGCATCTCGCTCAGAGCATATGTTGACTGATTCTACGGCTTAAGTCAACCCATCCAGGTGAAACTTCATCCATCTCAAAAAAACCAAAAAGAGGCAGTAGTCAGAGATTTGTAACTGGAGTGAAAAGTGATGTTAACCTGTCTCCTAATAAACTAAAACAGGAGGCATGAAGCCAAACTGATATGCCTGATTAAAGATCTACTCAAGTGGGCTCCATAAGTGGAGAAAAAGGGTTAAGAGATCCAGGGACTGAGGTTTCTAGTCTACACCATTTTCCTTTAGTTCAGTTTCAAATAAGGTAATGACTACTGCTTTACTCAGTTTCATACTGCATTAACAACATCTTGCTTCCAGGCTTAGCAAGGCCTTACTTACAATAAGTTCCACCAAGCAGAATCAGGCTTTATTCAATTAATTTGTTTTGATGGAGCGCCACATTGTGATGACAAGCGGTAAATACTAGATTAGATCTTTAGTACATAAATCACATAACTGCATATTTAGAAGTGTCCCTTACAGCAAGATTTCATAGTCTGCACTGTAATTGTGCAGACCAACAAAGCAATGCAATCCCATGCTTCCAGATTGCATGTGTGTTATGAGCAATCTCCTGAAAACTGGCCCTATGAGAGAGAAAGAGGAATTTAATGTGTTTTAAAGTTTGAAGTCAGTGACCAAAATTTATTGTTCCTCTGTGCATTCTTCAGGCTGTGACTGCCTCGAATTACTCGGTAAAGGTAAATGAGCCTAGAAAAGAGGGGAAACATTTGAAAAGGCTTTGAAAGATGTATGTGATTTTTGCTGGATTTTTGAGCCTTCAGAGATGTCATTTCCAAAACTATAGGGCGGAAGTTCAAGAAAATCTTTGCTAGTAAGAGGAAAAAGTAAAAAAACCCGAAACCTTGAAAACCCAAACGATACACAGCAGGGGAAAAAAAGGAAGAGGTAGTGGCAAAGGTTGAGGGTTTGGAGCACTTACACCTCTATCTGCAAACCTTTTCTGAAAGCTGCTGACAGAGCTTTGGCATCTGATCATCTTCTGACTGCTGATTAACATAGCACTGTTTTATATTTAACTCAGGCCAGAGCAGGAGGGGCTGGGGGTGGGGTTGCACTGCTTATAAGGGGAGCACGGCAGGAACAATGTTCTTCTGTGTCGGTTCCCTCCATCTCCTAGCCCAGCTGCACTCCTTTTGATCATTCACATTTCCTCCAAATGCATGTTGTCATTAATTAATTGAGTGTCTCATGGAAAGCGAGGTGGGGGAGATGGGCAGAGAACAGCTATAGCTACACTATTAAAATACAAACCAAGTCTGCTGAGTTTACTGAATGCAAGTGCTGAAGTGACTAATTTTACAGTTAATGTTTTCCTCTGAGGACAGACCCAGGACCAGATATGGAGGGCATGGATTTTGAGGATGAGAAGTCCAAGAGGTACTGCATGAAGACAAAGCATGTGGCTATCATCTGTGGCACCGTGGTCGTTGTAGGTCTTGCCGTGGGGCTTGGCGTGGGATTGAGCAGACCTAAATCTCAGCAGCATCCAGGGGAAACAGATCAGCCAACAAACCCTCCTCCCTCAGTGGACTTGAGTCCCTGTCCTTCTAGAAATGATGAGACTGGAGACTGGACCAATTTTAGACTGCCCACTTATGTCAAGCCTATCCACTACGATCTGGAAATGAAGCCTGAAATGGAGGCAGACACTTACACTGGGACAGTCAGTATTTCTATTGCTTTGGAAAAATCTACCAGCTACCTGTGGCTCCACCTGCGAGAGACCAAGATTACAGAAATGCCGACACTCCAGAAATCTTCAGGACAGCAGATTGCTGTGAATGACTGCTTTGGTTACGAGCCACAAGAATACATAGTGATGAAGGCAGAAGCAGAGCTCTCTGTCACTGATGAAAGTGATCCCTATATACTCACCCTGAAGTTTCAAGGCTGGCTGAATGGTTCCCTGGTTGGGTTTTATAGGACCACCTACACTGAGAACGGACTTATCAAGTAAAGCAGTTTTTCTTTTATTTATTACACTTTCTTCTCTACTTCTTCAGGCGTGCTCTATTCCTATTTCAGCTTCTCAGTCTTGTCTCTCACCGATTTGCTGACATTTCTGGGCTGTTCTTTAGTTTTCTCATTCCCCAAAGGAAGATGCTGTATTCAAAATCCTTTGGCTGCTGACAAGTGAGTGTGGGCTGGAGAGATGAGGGGTTTGTTATTATTATTCTGAAAAACTTTTTCAAACTCTACTGGTCCCAGGTTACCTTTGAGCTTTACAAATGGCTCTCTCAAAGAGCTGGAGGGATTGAGGCCTGTTTTTATAAAGAGCATACAGCTCTCTCCTGTCACTCCCCAATGTAACAGGTTTAGTGTAAAATGTTCTTGTGATAGTTTTCCTGACATCATGCCTCCTTGATGTTGTAAGCATGAGGAATATACAAACTTCCCTGTCACCTCTGCAGCTGCTTTAAATTATGGGTAGGAAAGTCCAAATGATTAAGGTTATCTTTGACTTGGATTTTTTTTTTTTTTGTGGTCCAGCTCTTCCTTTTTAATATCTCAATAGTTATTGAAAGTTTACAAAGCCTCTGCCAGTTCATTTAACCCATTCCACTTCCCAGGATTGCACTATTTTCAGGTGGAAGCTTGAAAAAGCCACTGTCCACTGCTCAGAGGCATTTTTTTGCAGTTAACATATAGAGAGAACATTCATTTTTTTTAATATTTACATTTCTGAAGTGACTCATTCCATCCTTTATGTCTAGAAGATAAACTTGGATAGATTTTTCCAAGGCCCTGTAGCAGAACGTGGAGACAAACACTGGTGTGTTTTCACTTGTTTGCCCCCCTGGGATAATGTTGTCGTGAGTGAGATTCGCATCAGCTCCTATTCAGCTGCTGGCAGGCAATGCCAGGAGTAGCAGCAGTGACAGGCACCAGGAGCAGAAAATCCAAGAGGCGGAGGAAAAAAGCAAACATTAATTGCTCGTACTTAAACATATTTATCTGATCTGGGAAGAAGCCATGTAAAGAACAGCTTGGACCCCAGACAGCTCTTTCCCTATTGTTTTCCTCCAAATACCACCTTTGTATAGCTCTGACTTGGAAGGTGCTTTGGTTTTATGCTTTGAGTATCTGACATGCCTGCAGAATTTTAAAGTGTAACCTGTTAGCATCTTTCTAAGTTGAGGTGTGTTACTTCCTTTGTATTAGTGAGGGATACCTAGATATTAAGTGAATTGCCCCAGGTCTGTCACAACACCAGAACAGCAGAACCAGAACGGAGGTCTCCTGAGTCACATAGCAGAGGTGAGTGACCATCCTTCAGATCCAGACAGTATAGGAAGACAAGGACCAAGCATCTGACATTAGGAAGAAAAGAGAACTTCATAAGCTAAAGAAAGCATAAAATGTGAGCTCACTTTGAGAGGGTTCTTACTTCTTGATTTGGATGCTGAAAGCTACAATTGCAAGGATGATCTTAGCCAGCAGTCTGACAAGCTCAATACAAAAAGGAACTTCAGTATGTGTGTTTATTTGTTAAGCTTGAGAAGGGCTTTAATAAGAATGAGTGAATGGTGATTTCTGTAATGCTTTCCATGTGGTTATGTTTGGGCAGAAGCAATGTACATGATAGTGATAAGTACAGCTTTGAAATGAAAGCAACCACCAGCCAAGTTGCTGCTATGAGGATTGAGGGTAGGTGATAGGATGGGGTGAAGAAGGATGGCAAGAGAAGGATTTTATTACTTCTTGAAACTGCATTTTCCCCTAGCTTTCTACTTAAAAAACAATGCTGACTAGAATTAGTTTTTTTTGCTTCAGCTTTGCCTGAGGCAGACATCAACCTTGGAAAATTTCAACCCAAATAGTTCCTTTTTTGTCATGTTATAAGTAAATACAAATCAGATTGGGTAATAACAAAAGTCAAGCAAGTCTATTAATAGTGGATGTTAGAGAGAAGGGGGCTGAGGTGAAAATGAGAGCCAACATGTAATTAACCTACTCCCCTTCCCTTCTGGGCAGTGTTAGAAGCAGTGGGACTTTTTGAACAAATTTATAATACTGGAAAGTCAGATCCCAGGGCTGAGCTGCTCCCCAGCTGTCTATCTGTGAAGGCAAAGGTTTGCCAAAGCATTGATATAATGCCTTTTGTTTACAAACTGGGCCCATGTCCAGGCTCTGCTTTTGCTTAGATTCAAATGTCCCACCACATTTCATGGAAAACAGGTAGACATGTGATGAATATGCCGGCAAGCCTGGTATCCTTGTGACGCTTAGGGAGAAGAATGCCTCATTTGGGAATCCTGTTCAAACAGATCACACAATCCCCATTAGGACAAAGGTGCTTTTGGACATGCTCAGAAGTGGATCTTGAGATACCTTGGGAACACAATTATTTAAATTGATGTGCATATGTGGGTAGGGAGCAGGAAAGCACAAAATTTGAGAATGCAGATTTTATATTACACCTACTTAGATCCTCCTGTGGGTGCCCAATTCCAGCTGTAAGAACTGAAGCCCTTTTGTAAAGCTGCTACTCTGTGCATATCATTTCCCCTTTGATGAAAGGGGAACAACAGTTCTTCCCTACTTTGCATGATGCAGTAAGCATAAATATGTTATTCTCAAATATTTTACAGAAAGGAGCACAACAGCAGTGCTTACTTGATGTAATGGGTTCTTTTAACTCTCAAGGAATGTACTAAAACCCCCTTTAATTTTGTTAATATTACAGATAATGCAAAAATGTCACAAGAGCTGTTTTGTTGGTTTTTGTTTTTTTATTTTGTATTACTATTAGTGACAAGGTATGGCTTCTCTTTTCTAAGAATTCTCCCTGTCTTCCATAAGAGGAAAACAAAAACAAGAGGTATATAAAATATACTCAGCTGGGCACATGTCTAACAGAGCAACTTCAATTTAGGGTTTGATTGATTAGGAAAGGCAGAACACTTTTTAGCATACAGAACTAGCACTTCCGGATTTCTTCTGCAAGCAGAAAATTTTCTCAGAAGAAGCAGTGAATCTGAATTTTAAGAAAGACTAGGAGAAAAATGCCTTAATTATCCCAAGGGGAGGAGTTTTTGCACAACCCCTTCTGCTTTGGAAATAATAAAGGAGGGGTGGCGGTGGAAACTCATCATGGTTCTAAACGCAGCACTGTTTTATTTTGGGAACAACAGCTGGATGTAGTCTCAGCCAGATCTTCATTCATTATTACTATGATATTTACAACTGTCACCTCCAGTTCACATTTAAAGGTCTGGATATCAACAACAAGTAGAAGGGCAGAAGCCACCAAGCAATGAAGAAAATCTTATCTAAAAACTACATTACACAGTGTGAAATGAAATGGCATTTTATGTTTCTAGTGCCACTTCTATGCATGCCGTAGCCTGGACTTATCATCATCTATCCCATAGTGCTAAGGTTTTGCACTGCTGATGCACAAATCAGCAAATGTGGAGGCTGTCTGCCTCCACAAACATATCAGGATAGATGGATTATCACCTTATAAATCAACAGAGATATCACAGTGTTATCAGTCTGAAGGAACAAGATAAAAATGTGTCAAAACATAGAGCCAATTTTTTAAGCAATAGCTGTGAAGCATTGCCCTGGGGACTTAAAGTTAACTTAATTGTGAAATAGCTTTCAAATCCTACAGAAAGTAGAGGGTGACATAAAGGAAAAAAAAATTACCAAGCAAAAAAAGAAGCTGTTGAGCCTGAAGTTATGTTAAGGTGAATGTTCATTATGCTTTCTGCCCATGAACTTTTGAGTTACTATTCCTATGAACATGAATAGAAAGAACCCAGACATATTACCTCCATCAGGCTTGTAAATGACCCTTGCTGCTACAAGTTCCTAAAGACCAATTTAGTATTTAACTGTCACAGGGAAATGCCAAGGGCAACAGAAACATTGAAAAATTGTTTGTCAAGTGAGCTTGTAGGATTGCTGCAGATCAGTAATTTACGATGTGCACTTTTAATTACTTTTTGAAAAGAAAAACTACCTTAATATTGTTAGAGCAGCTGTAGAAGTGCTGTCAGAAAATGCTCAACATTCCAGATTAATTGAAGAAGCATCTGTGATCCCTTTCACCATCAATCACTGGAGAATATGCTCTGCCACTGTATGTGGGAGCCTGATGTCACTGTGAGAAGTAATCACATGATATGAACGTTCATAAATTTCACCTTACTTTTTATGTGACCCTTTTTGTCTAGCTCCTCCAGTTGTTTTTGAATAACTGAGATGACTTTCTAAACCCCCCCCCACGCAGCTAGCATAGCATCAGTTACATACTATGATGTTCACCTGAACTTTACATGGTTCTTCCAGCAGTTTCATCAATGGAATTAGGGAAGTGCCAGCAGAAAACTGTAATTGGTAACTGCAGAAAAAAGAAACACACAAATAAGATGAGATTTTAGGGGCACTTATGCAATTCCAAAGTGTCTTCTCAGGAGATGTTCAGGACTCCAATTCCAACATCTGCTCTAGTGGGTAAAAGACTTAAGTCACATGGAGTGACTGAAGTAAACATCCCTATACCACAACCTTAATTTTCTTTCAGATTATAACATCAGCAGTTTATTTTTAGACACGTAAATCAATGGGAAAGCTCATGAGGAAGGTGAGCAAAATTTTTACCAATCCATGAGGGGTCATTCCTACCTTATTGCCTGGCTCCTAAAACTTTTTGATGACAAGCAACTGATTTCAGCTTTTGCTCTGAAACCTAGAGAATGTTGATGACAGACTTTGGGGTATACATGTTACACATGCCTATACGATGCCAGCTTCTGCATTTCTGATGTCCCCTGCTTTTATGAATGGACAGGTACAAGCAGATATTTGTAGTTGACTTTAGTTTATGAAATTGCTAAAATTGTGCTTAGAAATTGGAGATAGGATTTAAAAGGTATGTAATGAAGGCTTGCCAATGTGTTGTTTGTTTAAGGAGCATTGCAGCTACAGATCATGAGCCGACAGATGCACGGAAATCTTTTCCTTGCTTTGACGAGCCCAACAAAAAGGCAACTTACAACATATCTATCATCCATCAAGACACATACCAAGCACTATCAAACATGCCAGTACAGGTATGTATTTCCCAGCTCTGCTGCCTAAGTGGAATGGTTCTTATTATAAAGGGACTGGAAAGGTAACATGGATCGCAAGGTCCTTGCATATTCAGAGATTCTAGTATCCAGACACTGTAAAGCGAATGGTTTATAAATATTCCATAAAACAGGACTGGATGGTTGGTTAGGAATCCCAGTGGTCCACCAGCACACAACATGGCAACACAGAGCCAAATCCAAAGCAGAAACGAAACATCTCTTCTGTGTTCTGCTAGCTGGCCCTCTGTTCAGATATTCTAGATAAGCTTCCCTCACTAACTATAATGTAATGGCAGGTTCTTCAGTCAAACCAGGTGGACTCTGAGAAGGAATGCTCTGGAAGACAGCTGCTTCCCAGATGGGAATTCCAAAATATTCACTGACACAACATAATAATCCAAAGCGAGGGTCTGCTGATCATAATCTGACAGCAAAGGATCCTTCTAGCAAGAAAGTCCAGGATTATTTTTAATAATACAGAAATTAAAATCCCATCCGTCAGATCATGGGTGTGGACATTTGTCAGTCCACCATGAATATCATTTCCTAACTAATCTATTTCTGGACCTGGTGGTTCAAATTCCAATTTTTTATGAAATTCAATGGCATCAATTATTTACGTCTGGGCCTTCTGGACGAAGATTGAATGGCTTTCATCTGAGAGAGTTTCTAATGAATAGCTTAACTGAAAGTGTAGTCCAATGTATAATTTCTAATAAATATGTTCTGAAGTTGGAAATAAAGTGCCAAGTAAAAAAAAATAAAGGAAGGAAGAAATAAATAAAGAGCTTCCAGCCTCCAGGCTGTTGACATTTGCATCTTCCAAATCACTCCCTCGCCCAGAAAACAAAGGTCTGCTTTAATGTGTACTGCTTTATTTAGAGTCCCCCAAACCTTAACTATCCCTTAGCAATGCAGCTGACAGAACTATTAACAATCTGCTACAGCTGCCTCCCAGACCCTTTGCAAACTTAAAGTTCTGACCTATTGTTATTAAAAATCTTTCTATGATAGAGCACCAGGCACTTAGATGAACAACAAATGAAAGTAGAGTATTTGCTGTACCTTTCCTTGCAGACCTCAGATAAGTGAGAGTACTGGCAAGGAAAGTGAGGGGATGAGGCTAGATGTTGTGGAGATTTAGTCAGTTTTGAGATTTACTTTACATCTTTACATGCACACCTTGCCTCTAATATGGACATACAAAAATAAGCTTTCAAATTCAAAGGGCTAGCAACCACTTGTTGATTAATCTTCTAAAATCCAAGTGCAAGCAGGGAAATGTATATTATACTGGGCTCATACTCAGGTTTGACTAAGGGATGATAGCAGGGCATTTTTTCATATGGTGTGCTCACGAGGTCAGTAGCTCTGCTCTTAGCAGTGAAAGCTTGTTGGGAAATCTTTTAAATGGGTAGAAATGTAATCGTTTGTAAATGCACACATGCTGTTTGTGACATGTCCTGCAGCAGTTTTGATGGTGTGGAGCTTTATAATCAGCACAGCAAAATCAACTCAGCAAATTCAGAAACTCATATATTTCATTTGCATTTTTCACTGGAGTTAAATTTTATTTTTTTAGTGAAGTTCTGACTTTGTTGAAAGAACAAAATATATCAAAATAGAGTCAAAATGAGTCAAATAATGAAAAAAGTAGATTGTGAATATCTCTGTGAAAAAAATAAATTTGTGAAAAGGGTTGGTATTGTTTTGCTCATGGAATCATGATCATATTACCTCTAACATTCATTATCTGTGCTTTATTTACATTGTATTTATAACAATCACATCTCATGAAGTATTGTATCTAGTAGAAGGTTAGTATCTTTTATATGCTGTTTGCTTTTATCCTGTTTAAGTTAGTCATCCAGTCAGAACCACAAAAAAATTACAAGACCTGCAACAGCAGATAATGAACAGCAGAAGTAAATATTTAGAGGATGAATCACATAGAACAGGTTGCAGGTTTGGTCATAGAGTTCAGTTGAGAGTTAAGGACATTTGGGAAAATCAGAAATGGTATTTAAAATATAAAAACTATGATCAGCACTAAACCTTATGTACAGTTAAACAATCCACCAACTGGCAGTGCTAATTTGTATCTGAAAGAGTTCAGAATATATTCATTAGACTTGTCTTTATCTTGAGTAGCATCTCTGCAATCCCTGCCTCGTACAAGATGCATGTATTTTAGAGAGGAGAGAATCCAGCCTCTTCTCTAACCTGTCCAAAGTGATGTTGTTTTATACAACTATTTCAAGAACAAAACACACTAGCATACACTGGAAAACTCCTCCTGGCAAAATGCCTGTGCATCTGAATCATTTCAAATCCTTGATGAAAATTAGAACCAGGTAAAGTTTTTTAGTGCAGAAAAACAAAGTCCTATTTCGTGTATTGCAGTATTGCAGAAAAAAAACCCATTTTATCTGTTCTCATGCCATCAGCACTGGGATGCCAGAAGAGGTGAATCTGGAGAGGTGATTTATGATTCCTATGTAGTTTCAGCCTTTAAAGACGTATTGTACCCTATTCTGCATGTGTTTGCAATTCCAAAAATCAAATTAATTATTTTTCCATTTCTGCAGCAAACTGTACAGCTGGGCAATAACTGGAATCGGACAACTTTTGAAAAATCAGTTCCCATGAGCACATACTTGGTATGCTTTGCAGTGCACCAGTTTCAGTGGATAGAAAAAGTATCCGCTAGTGGAAAACCTGTAAGTCCTGTTGCCTCCTGAACATAGTTCAGATGACAGAATGTACTGGGATTTGCATTGAAAAAAAACCACCAAACATCTCTTTTTATGATACAAACAGGAACATTTTTTTCCCTTTCCTATATCTGTGCTATTCAGCCTGTTTTATTAGGTTAGGTGTTCACAGTGGTCCTTCTGACTTTGACTACATACAGTGTTTTGCAGTCCTTCCCTGTCTTCCATCTTAGTGAGATTCTAGTCAGTACCTCCCATACAGGTACATGGGTGAGGAAAGAGTATTATTTCTCCAACCTCCTCCCTGATTATGAGTATGAGGGAATGCACAAGTTCAGGGGTACAAGACTTTCATGGCCACAGATACAAATACTTTACAGTTTTCTGTGGATTAAAAGGTGTGAAGCTATGCACTTGATGCCTTCCTATTTACTGTCATGGAGACATAGGACTACAATGCTATGTGCCATTATGTATTGGCTTTAATATTCTTTATTTTACAAGTGTCTAAAGGTAGCTGCCCAGTGTAAGTTCTTTACAAATAAGTATTGAAGCAGCAATAAATAAGCAGCGACAGTGCCTGCCTGCACAGCTGGATATTTGGTAGGTGCCCTAATGAAGTGAATATGTTTGAATCTGAATCCATTAAATCAAAATAGCATCTTTATTTAGATGTAACAGGCAGTACAATCCAGTTCTCATTTGGATTGAAATCTCCTGAAGGTGCAGGTGATGAGGTTTAAGATCATAAGACATTACATTGAATCACAACCTGAAAGCCTAAATATAATTTGCCTCTCAACATAAACTCCTCATTTAGCCTACACCTAGTCTGAGATGCTCAAACCACTGTTAACTAATTATTGGTTTCCATCTTATTTTAATCTGAGACATATGATGATCCCAGGACTGTATGGTCTTGCAGTTCAGCTGAGCTGGCAGTGCTTTCCTCCTCTTCTGGAGGCAAGTGACATTGATGGACAAGTAATCTAGAGCAAAGCCTGAGCCAGACCACTGTTCCCCTAGCAAGGAAGCTCTTTCCGAGTTTCTCTATCTGAAAAAGCTCAACAAATCCTTCCCTACTTAAGGCTGTCTACTGATGTGAAAATCTGCCTTGTATAAATCTCCAAAGTGCTGATCCAGTTCTTAGCAAAGACTTTATGGCACAGCGCTGTGCTGAGGCCTCCCTCCTCTAAAACCCTCGCTAGCATCATGTGCTATGTTTATATTATTTCTTGACAAATAGCTAAGGCTAAATTACACTTAGCCAAGCAAACGGAGCCTGGTTTGAGATAGCAACACAATACACTTAGATCCCTGTTTTTGACTTAGTAATTTGTAAAACAGGAAAATGTTTTAGGCCACTCAGTCACACAACTTTGTTAACCAGATGCTCTTCAGCATGGCTGCTCCATTCACTATCAGAGACAGGACTTTGATTATTTGGCCTTGACAGATATTCTCTACAGTTAAGTTAATTTAAGAATCAGAATTTGTGCAGATTTGTACAATATAATATGGTGGGGGAAGCATGTAAAACTCTTTATTTCCTAGATGCAAAAGTTAGCATTCTCTGCTTATCCATGCCGTGCTCTAGAATATGGCTCTGAGGTCAATATTTACTTTTTTCCCTCCAAGCAAAACAGTAAAACCACAATGTTCCTGACTGGTTGTAACTTTTCTAAATAAAAGGGAGCGTTCACTGAAACATGGTAATTAAACTGTGTGTGTAGAAGCAATAGTGTTCATGTCAGTACAGAGGTTGCCTGAAGACTTCTAATTCAGGCCTTGGTTACTACATATTTTATTAATGCTATTCACTAAACAATGTCTGAGGGCTTGCCTGCACTAGAGCTGCCCACACTTGGGTTTTTAAGTGAGGTTAAAATCATAACCATTTCCTTTCTCTTACCATGGACTTTAGCTTTACCAATACAAAGTATATGTGTAAGAATGTTCTTAATTAAGAGAGCCATTTAACCTCCACAACTAAAAATTACCTTTTCTCCAGGAAAACCAGGCTACCTTTGGAGTTTTTTATTCAGATATTTAGAAAGTCCTTCTCCTGACCAAAGTGTTCGTTTCCAAAAACTTTGAAGCCCAGCCGAGCAATGAGGTATTTAGATTCACAAACTGCTGAAAAGAACATTCCACAGTTTGCTGTATAAATTGCTAGCTATAAATCCCTCATCCAACAGAAAGAATCCATGTGATCCATATATTGCTTTCATAAACAACAGCAACAGCATACAGCTCACATGGCACAGTAAATTGTTTAAAAACTCTGCCATTCTCTCTGAAAGCCATTGCCCTAACAAAGATATTAATGGAATTAGTGGTAGGAAATGAGCTTACAGCTGGAAACAATGTTCCTGAGCTGATTACCTGTCAGGTACCAAATGTCTGGTTTGGAAAATCACAGAGGAGATTACACAAATGAAACCCAAAGTCAGTTCTAGTGCATGCTGAAGGTTTTGGAAACCATTAACATGGATCAGCTAGGGGACCAAAGACTGCTAAATTGGGTAAAGAGCTTACTGAAGTGGAAATTGCAAACTGTAATTGCAAACTGACCCTGAGGGAAATCCCTGGGCTTGGAATGAATTCCCGATTGAATTTCATAAGCTTTTTTTGGTTTTGTTTTTTTCATTCCAGCTTTATTTCTGACCACTTACCCATCCTCCCCTCTCACTGAAGAGAGTGTAATTTCATGGTATTGAAATCAATGTGTTGTCAGGCTCTAAGAGGGCTTCTAGAGTAAGCCAGCTCCTTTAGTCCATTTGGACCCTAAACTCCTGGCTGTAAGACAGCACTGAGGAGTAAACAAGCCGCACCAACACAGCCAGAAGAATGTGGCCCATTCATAAGAGTCACAGAGCCTGCAAAATTAGATGGGTCCATTTTCCTAAAGCCAGAAACTTCACTCCATATAAATATCTCTTACTTTCCACACTGAAGATTGTGGGAGACAGTGAAGAGAACACCTTACAGCTCCTGCCAGTGGACACTCCAGTGCTATGGCTCTGCCCTGGTGCAGAAACCTCTGTGAGCTTTGGGATAAAGAGATTGGGGGAAAGACCCCCAAAAGACTCCATAAATTCTGAAGTTGAACTTTGTCTTCATGATGTGGAGGTAACATCCCAAAAAGCTTTTTCAAGCTGTAGGCTTCCTCATCCTTATGGGTGCCATAAGGGCTCTAGTCCTCCAGGGCATAAGGTTTCCTACTGCTTGATAGCCAAATCAGTCCAGGCACCAAGCCACAGGGATGGAAAGGGCAGCACTCAACACACTATTTTTTGTGTTCAGGAAAGAAAGAATGCTCAGATATGCAAAAGGAGCAGAGAAATGGTCACTCATCACACACACAGCTACCAAACATGCCAGTTTTCCTGGATCTGTCTGGATGGAGGCGAGCCAGAGAGTTGATTTTTGTCTGGTATTTCCAGAGGTGCAGC
>JANHGB010007509.1:0-16100 GCA_026283785.1 Coracopsis vasa
GGTTACCTCTTGGCCTTAACTGCTCTGCAGTAACACTCTTGCCCTTTAAAGATCAAGCCCGGCACAGGAGCCCGGCGCAGGAGCCTGGCGCAGGAGCCCAGCACAGGAGCCCGGCGCAGGAGCCTGGCGCAGGAGCCTGGCACAGGAGCCCGGCACAGGAGCCCGGCACAGGAGCCCAGCACAGGAGCCCGGCGCAGGAGCCCGGCGCAGGAGCCTGGCACAGGAGCCTGGCGCAGGAGCCCGGCACAGGAGCCGCAGTGTCCTCGCCCTTCTCCCCCAGCTGCGGGTTTCTAAGATTAATTGTCATGTATTATTTATTGACCTCAGCCGCGACCTTGGCCCGGCGCCGCTGCCTTCGCACCGCGGCGCTGGCGGTGACAGGCTCCAGCAGCGACATGGGGCAGCCAGTGCTCCCCGCCCCAGCCAGGCCATGGGGCTGCCCCACAGCCCTTGAGATGCCCCAGCTGTCCCATTCCCACTCCATTCCCACCCCACACAGCCCTTCCCTGGCTGTACCAGCGCCTGCTTTAATCTCTCCCCTGCCACAAGCCAGGCGTGGGCGTGCTCGGCGAACTTCCAGGTTCCCCTTCTTTCTTAAGCTCTTTCTCTTTCGTCTTTCACTTTTAAATCTTATCTCCAGGTAAAGAGGGTATTTGATGGGATCAAAAGGTGACCTTTAACAAGGTGAGCAGAGCCTCAAACGATATCCCTGCAAGCTTGTGCGCACCGGAGCGTTAAAGGGAACGGTTCTCTGATCTCCTGTTCCTCGGTGGAAAAGTTGTTTCACAGAGATCTCTGCCAAAAGTCAATGCAGTAGGAAAACTTCCTGAAAACCCCAGCACCCAGAGCCAGGCGCAGGCTGTCCTCCGGCCTCTCAGAAAGGGATCCTTAAAAACTTCGGAGGTAGCTCTTTCTCTGTTCAACTTCCCAGTTTCTTGCCAATTCCCGGGTCTAGCACATTCCCAACTATCCCCATCTTTTACTCAGCTACATAAAATCACTCCAATGCCTGTTAGAAGCAGCATTGCCGCCCTGGAGGGAGGGCAGACAAAAGCAATCAGGATGCTTAGAGAGTGATTAGTGGGCTGGAAACACATCCAAACAGAGCAGGGATGGAGACCCCGCTGCTGTCTGCTGGGCAGAGAAGACACTGCCCGGGGACCCCTCTGTCCCCATCAGGCCTCCTCGGCAGTGCTGCACCCTGCGGGGGCCCCAGGTCCTGCCGGTCATGGCAGCGGAGATGCAGAGAGGGACCAGCAGCATGAGATGGTGGATGGCAAATCCCTTCCTGGGGGGACTGGGCTATTTGACCTACGAACCAGAGGTCACTCCAGCCTTGGCTGAGACCACAACCTGCAGACCTCTTCTTAGCAGCTTGTGGATAAATTCCAGGCAGGAGAAGAACAGTCTGGGCTAAGGAATGATGTGGGCACGTGGGGACGTGGCTCCTGAGCTTCCACTGTGCCATGGGGTCAACTGGCTGCAATGCCAGCTGAGGGGAACAGGGAGAGCCGGAGGCCGGGCTGTGCTGTGCTCTCCAGCAGCAGCCCATAACCAGCACTCGGGGTCCTGGGCTCGCTGGTGGTGATGGGATCCCTGTGGCACCACAGGGCAAGGGGCAGGGCATGGGCTCCCTGGTCTGCAGCGGAGCTCAATGGTGCTCCCGTGTGTGGCAGCGCACCCGGAGCGAGCGGGCAGACGGGAGCACTGGGCAGCTGGAGGGAGCCCAGTGTTCATCGTTCCTGTGCCACCATTCACGAGTGCAGCCGCGCTCAGCCTGCACCGCTGCCAAGCACCGCACGCTGGACCGGGGCACGGGTGACCGGCCCTCAGGATAGCCGAGAGAGCAAGTCCCCTCTGTGTCCCATTCACATCCCCTCTGTGTTCCCACACCTCCAGGGAGAGGGACAAGGGACGCCAGCTCTGGGTGCTCCAGGATGGCATCCACTGCACCATGCTCCCAGACTCTTTGTGCATGCACATCCCCACAGCACCTCGTCACAGGGATGGCAAAACCACCACAGGCAGGCAGGCAGCCAAGGGGTTACAGTGCCTTGTTATTCCTTTCATACCTGGGCTCCACTTATTTGCAGACTGAATTTCCCAGAAGCCGAGGCTTTTTACTAGTGGATCGGCTGTAGAACCATGTTATTATAGATTGCAAGTTCCTTAAAGGTCAGATAACACAATACAATTGAATCATATTAGTGAGCATAGCGACTTGGTATTTTACTAGGAAAACACATAAAGCAGATTGTTTGTTGCAGAGAAACATACAATATATAATAAACCTGGTGTAATTGTCTCCAGAAACAGTCAGTTTAGGAGAAAGCAGCTCCTGTAATCGCTTGTCCTGGATGCCAGTGGAGGGTGTGAAGCGCAGGTACTGCCTGTCTGCACTGCACTGTTAGGTTACAGTACCCAGATGCACTGCACTGATAGGTTACAGTACCCAGATGCACTGCACTGTTAGGTTACAGTACCCAGATGTACTGCAGACGGCCTGGTAGGGAAATAAACAATTTCCAAGTGTATTGTTGAGAGACAAATATTCAATACCTCATTTAATGTATGGGCTGCAGTTAGCGGTTAATCTAGGACAATGCGGAGCGAGCTGTGTCTCACACCGCTATTAAGGAAACGCAGAATTGATTGTGAGGATGATGGAAGATTTCTGAGGAGCACAATTCCCAAGTCCATGATGACCCCTCCTTTTTTTCTAATTTGTCTGTAATCTACTCAGACAAATCCTTTTATCACGTTTATTTCCTTTCCAAGTTACAACCAGTGTGATTAATTACTTGACTTTGCGGTCCTACTTACCCTCCTGTACACTCTAATTTTTCTTCCTTTTAAAATGGTCTTCCATGCCAGATAGACACATTTCCTGTTTAAGCTCCTTCACTCTGTCCCACTGAAACTCGCTGTTACTGACTGATTCCGCTGGTGAAGGGTTTCCTGGGCCAGGACCAGCGGGCACCCGTCCCATCCCAGATTCCATGGAGGCAGTGGGTGACCCACTGCAGCAGGACTCGGGTCTATGTCATGGGAAAAGGAAAAGCACAAACCTCTTCCTCCCAGAGCTCAGGCACTTGTCAGCCCCGGGGGGTCACAGCCACTCTGCCAGCCTGGAAATTCTCTTTTGGGTCTAGATTTAATCTCGTAATGAAAAGGGAATTGGAACCAGCACAACTGTTTTAACCCTCCCCAGACGCAGAAAGAGGAGGAAAAGTAATTTGAACCCCCCCCCCAATTTGAATTCACAAAGCCACGTCTCCTCACATCCACTCTTAACACCCGTGTCGGCCTTTTGAGGCTCTCACCTCTGCCCATGCCACATGCACCCTGTCCCAGCCAGACAAACACAGAAAAGCAATTAGATTTAAATCCAGTTTCCTCTTTCTACCTTGTCTGTCTCTCCTCTCTCGGTAGATGCTCTTCAGTGTTGTAACTAATATGATTTGTGTTTAGCACAGTGTGAAACAAGAATGATTTATGGGTCTGTTAGCGGTACACGGCTACCTGACGCCATCTCAACCCCCCGAAAGGGCACTCCAAGAGCAGACTAACGAGAGGGCTCTGGCGTTACGTGCAGTAATTTGTACACCCTGCCCACATCATCACTGTTACTCGGCTCTCACGATGCTTGTGTGCTTTTCTTACACCGCACTGGGCTTTGCTTTGGGAGAAAACGGGACCAGGACCTTTGACCAGCTCCAGCCCAACGCCACACACCAGGCACTGCCCACACTGCTTCCATGAGCTGATCTGCTGGGTTTAAATTGGTGTTTTCAGATTAACTTGTGCCTCAGCTAAACCCAGTACTCTCAATGCTCAGCCTCTGCATTTCATTACCAACAGCTGATGCAAAGGCTCTGCACCAATCCAGCCCAGCTCCTTGAACCTCTTCAGAAGCTTGGCACGTTCAAGGCCAGCTCACAGTGAGTCGGGTGACAAAGTCCTATTGGAAGTCTTTAGGATCAGTCAAATTCTACCTGTGGCTCTGAGAACATCTCTGTCAGTGAGGATCCTGCACCTCTGCGCTAGCAAGTGCCCTTCATTAATCCTTAATGCTGCCCCAAGTACATTCCATGTCCTCCCTGCCTTGGCAGCCTGCCCCTGCAAAGCAGGGCAGAGGATGAGCAGAGCCCCCTCCCCTTCCTTCAACGTACAGCAAGAAGCCAAATGAAATAATGAAAGAAACTCATTTTAATACCACAGAGGGAATTGTTTTATTGCTAAAGCAGCAAATAGAACTAATTGAATCCACTGGAAAAAAATAAAGGAGCGAGGAAAGGAAGGGATCGGTGCAGTGCACAGACAGAAAGGGCAGACTGGAGCCTGAATATTCATGGGCCCAGAAACTGCAAATCCTTGAATGCAAAATATCTTCATAACTGATAATACTGCCAACGGCGATGCATGCACCGTGCTCACAGAGGAGCTGGCAGTGTTTGCATTTACAATATATATATTTTTAAGCAATATTATGAAACAAATTCTCTGGTTCATCAAAGCTGCTTTGCACCTCCCTGGTAAAACAAACCAGCCCGGAGTGGGCACTATAGCTGGGGCAATTCCCAGCCACAATTCAGCACAGGGCGACGATGGGCATGGCACGATGCCCACGCTGCCTGCATCCTGCCAGCGGATGGGCAACAGCCCTGCAGCGCCACATTCAAGGGCAGCGGGCACCCCAGGACAGTTCTGCTGCCAGTCAGGGACAGGCAGCTCCTGCAGGATCAGGCTGTGAAGGCAGCTGAGATCCCCATCCCTGTGAGCACAGTCCTGCATGGCTGGGTTGCAGAGCTGGGGCACTCTGAATCCCATCGCTTCCCATCGCACATGCTGCCAGTTAAATCTGCCACAAGCATTTAAACTCACTGCTTCCAGCGGACCTGAATTTTCAGTGGCAACGTATATATTCATGTAGGAGGTTGCATTTTAATTAAGACAGCATTCATGTTCTTCATTACAATACTAAGTCATCCAGCAAGAAACACCAAGGACATAACTCCTGTTAATGAAGGAGTTACATATTCTGGACTGTATGTTTAAGCACAGAGGACCAACATACAAAATTACATGAGGTGCAAGGGGGTTCTCTGGGAGAAAAACTGGATTAGAA
Organism: Coracopsis vasa; assembly: GCA_026283785.1. Lineage (NCBI taxonomy): Eukaryota > Metazoa > Chordata > Aves > Psittaciformes > Psittacidae > Coracopsis > Coracopsis vasa. Next base: position 5,129 of record JANHGB010007509.1, read on the forward strand.
ATGCAATTTATACTCTGAAGGTTCACACAACATTCATTCGGCAGCACCACCACAACTGCAGGCCCTGAATCTGCATCCCAAAGGCATCACAAACAGCCTGTGGTACTGCAGTCTACTGCTTTCCCCTAGAAAAACCCAAGGCCCAGCTCTGTTCTCAGGTCCCCCCACCCCTGCTGCTGTGGAGCGCTGCACACCCCACATTAGGGCAACTCGGGGCTCAGCAACCCCTGGGCTCACAGGAGGACGCAAGATGAAATCCAGCTCTCTGCAGAGCCCCGGCGCCAGCATCCCACATCCTCACCCTCTGGGCACAGCAAGGAGCTTGAGGCTCTCCTCGATGCTCCAGCATTAGCAGAAGTTAATAGGGGGCACGGGGGGAGCGGCGCCGGGAAGCGGCTGCCCCGAGGGGATGTGGCCGGGAGGCTGGAGGCTCCACATCCACCGTGGAGCCCCGGCTCCTGAATGCATTACCCCGACTGCAGTCAGCAGCTTTGAACGCAAGCATTAATAAACAAGCTCCTTCCACACGCCGGCAAGGGGAAGGCACTTTCCCACCATTGCCTACAGCAAAAAATGGCTGAGGAATTTCTGGTCGGGTTCTCCAGACAAACCGGTCCGTGGCGGAGACGTGGATGGTCTCCCACAGAGACAGCCCGTTCCAAGAAGAGAGCGTTTCAGGGTATTATGTGGGAACAGGGTAAAAGTAAAACACTTTGGTGTAACTTCACCAGCAATGGCTCTAGCAGAAAAAGCCTGTTAGGATCTGATAACACATTTCCCCTGCTGCCACTCCAGCCTCAAGAACTTCAGGGTAGTTTGAGCTTTAAATCCATACCAGCTCTTCCTTTGCCATTAATTGTTAGGCTATTTGTATTACATGCTTTACATACTAAATAGATTCCAATTTCATGGTGGGCTAGACTGCAGAAATGCTTCTTTTAATCTTCTTAATTCTAAAGTAGTATCAAACTTTAATATTTTCTAATGGAGTATACATTTACTCACATCTAACAATATCACTACAATTTAGGAGCAATAAAAGTCAAGCTCTCGTCTGTATGATAAGCTTGCAGCTTTATTTCCAAAGTTCAATCAGTTAACCTAGGAGAGCAATAGCTTCCCTACAATGAGTAACGATGCAGAATAATATTTAGATAGAGATAAACCCTTTTTGCATAGGAAATTGCATTATGATTTGCTGGGTCTAAGAAATTCTCAGTGCTTTAGTTTACCAATGAAGTTATTGCCTCGGGCATTTTTCCAGAGTGCTTTGATTTCTTTTGGGGGGTTTCTGAAGGATTTTGAGCTGAGTAAGGAACCGTTATTGTTCCTGATACAGGCATGTGCAGCAGCCTCGGCAGTCCCCCTCCCATGCCAAGGCACAGGCAGAAGAGCATCCCAAGCAGCAGATATGAGAAAAGACCAGAGCCCCCTCTCAGTGAAGACCAGGCTCTCTGCCCCTCATGAGGGAGGTCTGGAGGCCCTGCTCACGGTGCCAGGGCTGCTGGGGTCCCATCAGGCCCACCTCCTGTGAGAGACTGATCTGAAATCAGACTCCAGTGTCCATTGTCTCAAAGATTGGTCTGAGAAGCTGAGATGGAATTCCACCTATCTTTTGTCTGAGATGGGTGGGAGGAGTTGAGATAAAACTCCAATATCAGTTCCCTGGGAGAATCCTTGCTTCATTTTCTACCTTTTTTTCCAACCAGTTCTATCACTATCCCCTTTTTTACAATAATTTCCCTTTTTTATAATAACTGTCTTTCTGTAATTTATAATAAACTTACCAATCGATTCTGGTACTTGACCTCATTTGTGTCTTAATTTCAGTCTTGGATCGCAAACTGAAGCAGGGTCCGACACTGGGGTTTTCTCCAGTTGGACCCTAACAGCTCCCCAGGGACACACGTACACGGTCATACCGGCAATCGCAGCAGATGCCTGGCTAGCTTGGATCGCTCTCTTTTGGCCAGATGGTTAATCTATCTTGGGTAGCTGTTAGTGAAGACTGGCACCCAAGAATGCTACAAGAGCTCGTCTCCATTGGTGGGCAAGTTTAATTCCTTCCTGCCCATGGCACAAGTCACATCCAGCCCCAACCACCACACTTACGCCTCCCTTCACACCAGGTATCACACCTCCCATCACCCCATCCAGCTCTGGAGCCTCTTGAGCTCTGGGCTGCAGCTATTTGCTTTCCTGTATGATTTTAGCAGCTCAGGCAAAAAAGGCAGAACCTGTTCCTGGGGTACCTCTGTCCCCCCCATACCACCTGGTGCTGGCCCCTGGCCCCACAGAACAGCAGGGGTGGTGGTTGGTGGTTTGGGATTAACACAGTTCAAACAAATAGCCCAGAAATGAGCTCGGAGGTGCGAATGCTGACGGTGCAGGTGAGCAGCAGTGGGATCAATGCTGGTGCTCCCCAGGGCACAGACCAAGCAGGGATGAACCGAAGGCCAATTAGAGCCCTCCAGCACCAAGGGCTCCAGCATCTATGGGCTGCCACCAGGATTTCACAGATCAGCGCTCTGGATGCAATAAACAGGACTGGAGCCCAGTAATACCCAGTTAATGACCTGCCCAAGGGGTGCAGCTCCACACACCCACAGATGAGCAAGGAAACCCTTTGGGAGCCATGGGGATTGGTGGGGGGAGCAGCTGAGCCCCCTGTGGACAGCCGGGGAGCCCCGCAGCCTCTGTGGCTGGTGCCCCCTCGCAGCTGGCCTCGCACAGGTTGGGTGGCTTTGTCTGCTCCCTGGATGGGCAATAGCAGCTTGTGCTGGCAGCAGAATCCAAATGTGAATTGAGCACAGTCCTGACGCTGACGTTGGCTTTCCATGAGCGCACTCACTGCTCAGCTTAATGATATCAATGTCCATCAAGAACAAATACAGAAAGGGCAGAGCTGAGGCTGAAATAAAGTTATTTGCAGATGTGGATGAAGACTAATAGAAAGTGTGTTATATTACTGTGCCCATCTCAATGCAAGATGAAAGGAAATATGCTCTAAAACAAAGGAGAGCTGCAAATTCAGGCTCCCAGAGCAAGGTTACTCTGTTCAGATCCAAAATGATTACCTGCTACTAAAGGAGGGGGCCACGTCCTCTCCAGCCTGGCTCTGGAGGGAATGGAAATCAGATTTTGGCTTGAAATGTGTTACAGCAATCTCAGTAATACAAAATAAAGTCTGGCAGCTGGAGTTATTTTTACCCAAAGCCAGTTCTGTTTAGTAGGTCTGTGGCTATAACTGATGTCCCTTTGCTATTCTATTTCCATTCCCCCAGTCCTGCTGCCTCAGTTTCTCCAAGGCACTGACAAGATTGGAGCAGACAACGCTGGGTATATTTTGGGAGGATCCTGCATTACTTAGCTGTAAAAATCAATTGTGAATTTTGCATCCACCCTCAGCATTTGGCCTGTTTATGTTGCCAAATAAATTCTTTAAAGAAGTACTGTACTTCACAGGAGAGCTTGTCAAGGTAAATACCTTCATTTACATAAAATGTGACTAGCAATTGAAATGTTAAAGCCATAAAGAGCAAGTTTATGATCCATCCTTGATGCTTGGATGTATAATATGACAAGGAGGAAAATTGTGTGCCTTGCAACATTTACTAAATTGGTGTGTTGACTCTGGGGATGCAAATGGGAGATCTGAAAAAACACGTTGGAGGGGGTTTGAGGTTGTTTTGGTTTATTTTTTCTTCCTTTTTTTCCCCCCATAAACATGAATCCTTTCCACAGCTTTCAAACAACTGGCTTTTAAACACTCTCCTTCAGCTAGGAAACAGCAGCTGCCTGAAGGAGCAAACAGAGGGCCAGGCAGGGACTGTGTGGGAAGGAGGTCCCTGGCATAGAACTACAGAGTGTTTTGGGTTGGAAGGGACCTCAAAGCTCCTCCAGTTCCAACCCCCTGCCACGGGCAGGGACACCTTCCACTGGAGCAGCTTGATCCAAGCCCCTGTGTCCAACCCAGCCTTCAACACATGGGACTCTGGGGGATGCTCACCTCTGGCTGGGGGGGGACAGGACCCCGACCACGCACCGGTATCCCCTGAAGCAGCTCAAAGCCCTGTTACCTGTGCAGCAGAGGTGTGAGAAGCTGCTCCCACAGGGATGCCTGTGCCTTTGCTCAATCACAGCAAGAAATCACTGCTTATAAAAGACTCCTATAACTTAGGATTTTCTTTTTAAGTTTTTAAAAGGGAGGAACACCAATCTAAACCACCTCAAATCCCAAGTGTTACTTTAAAAAGTGAATAAACGGGGTAAAATGGACTGCTGCCTACATACATACCACAGTGAAATGATAACATCCACACTTAATGCTCTGGAAAGTTTGACGGTGCATGCTCCTCACCTGAGCCCAGTACGAACAGGCAGGCATCCATTCACACTCACACCCTTCGCAATTCATTGAAACCACTTCAAGCAAAAATCATTTGAAAGAAATTACCTGTGTGTATTGCACCATGAGCAGTGAGAAATGTCCCACATGAGCCTCTCCAGCCCCCAAAGCAATAAAATTTCTGCTGAAGTGCATGATATAAAGAGTCAGGGAAAAGAAGTCCCCATGACAACAAGAGGCAAGAGAAAGCCATGAAAAGCAAAAGGCTCTGCCCTCTCTCGATACACGGTGTCACCAATTTGTACTGGAATTTTCACTTGGAAAATCAAAAGCCTTTGTCCATAACTTCCCTTGAGAACCTGTTGCACCTCCTTTGCTAGTCTGGGGCTTGAACAAAGCAGAACGAGCCTCACTAAATTAGGAACCAAGCAGGGTCAGGCTCGTCAGTTAAACCCATGAACACAACCAACTGACTCTTTGCCTTCCTCTTTTCCAAGGAGGCTGTTTTACCCCAGGCCTATTTTGGGATTTCTGTGGCATGTACATGCTTGAGGGATGCTGCACTCACACATGGAGCGAAGCTCACAAACCTTAACACTACAAATAACACTTAAACCATCAATAGCAGAGCACTGCAGTGTTTGTTTAGTGGATTATTGAGCAAAATCTCACAGAAAACGTTCTTGAAAACACAGTGCAACAGTTGGAGCATCTCAAGCCCTATGGCGGTTCCCTACGTGCTCCAAGGATGCTCTGAGAGGATCTCTGCCTCCCTTGGCTGGTTTTCTGAGCCCTGGGTTCATGACCCTGCTGATCACAGCAGGGCAGGACCCAGGGGGTGCACTGCTGGGACATGGCCAGGGAGTCCCCGACCCGCGCTGCCTCCCCGCACACTCCACAGTCACCTGCAAGTGGTTTACACAGCAGGGCAAGCAGTGAGCAGCTCCGCGGGGCTCCGGCCCCTCGCACTTCTCACTCTCTTTGCAAGAGAAGCAGGCACAGCGTGGAGGGGCTGCAGGCACTGCGAGGAGCTGCCATTCCCATGGCTACAGTCAAGCAGCCTGTGGGTAACCATCATCAGGTGATAAACCACTGCCAACAGGCCTGAAGCACTCCTGCAGCCCATCCCGAGCTGAAACCCAGCACAAAGGCTGGGAGAAGTCTGCTGCCCAGCAAGGAGCAGGGTGGGCTCCACCAGCCCAGCACACAGGGCCAGGAGGCCCCCAGCTCCGGCACACAGTGGATTCACTCCTTTAGCTCTGGATGTGGAAGAAAATCAATGCCTGATGCTGGAGGGACCCCTGTTCAGCCCCCAGATGGGTAGAGCACAGAGGCTGCCTAGGCAAGACCTCAGCCCCTGCCACAGCCTCCAGCCTGGGACCTTGCACCAGCCTCACTGGGAGCCAGACCTCAGCACCGGTGGGAGGCCAGTGCTGTAGGGGTGTGTGTGTGTATGTGTGCACTTCCAAGTCATGGAAGACTTGGCCTAGGAAAACCAGCACACACGTAAGATCTAATCCAGACTTAAAGGTTTAGGACAGGCACAAGGGGACAAGGTATTGAAAGAGCTGTGACATGGAAATGCTCGTGCAGTCTTCAACCCAGATTAATCCTGATGCATTGGATCCAGGAGAGAGGGCAGCTGAGTCACTACATTATAGCAAAAGCCAACTCACAGCAGGTCCCAGGAAAAAAATCAATACACTTTCCCTAAGTTACCAGAGTGCAGAGGGCACTGTACACCGGGAAGGCCTTTTGCAGAGAAATACAGCAGTTTCCAGCCTTCGGCAGTGGTGCCACTCATTAGCAGCAAACCCTGATCTATCCATCCGCTGCAGGTGTTCTGTAGTGCCCATCAGCACAGCCTCACAGCATGATGGAAGGGGTTGATTTTCTGAATACCCCAAGCAGATCAGAGGCACAGGCACTACCCAGCCACACAATTACTGCTCACAGCGAGGGTCACACCGTGTGGGACTGCAGCTGAAATGGCCCCAAGCTATTGCTGTCCAACAGCTGTTAAGGGATGCTGCAGGGGGGTCTCACCACACTCCTCAGACATGGCAATAGCCGTGAGGAGGATCAGTCATGGTGTACAGGTACAGCCCCACCACGCAGTCCCCAGGGCAGTGCAGGAGAAGCTGAGCCCATCGCAGCCATAACAGTGACAGGCGCTTCCCAGCACAGGCGATAGTGCCCACAGGGATACAAGTGTGAGCACTGGCTCCGCAGCCACAGCTGCTCCTTGGAGCCGCTGGCTCGAGAGCACGTGTTTGTTACCAGGAGAAGAGCTCCCTGTCACGGTGTTATCCATGATTTGTATGAGGGCAGCAGCTCACAGCACAACGCACAGGCCTGACGGTTAGCGAGAGCGCTCCAAAAAACCCAGACAGGCGGCAAAACCAGCGTTAGACATGCAAACCACTTCATTGCCTGTCATGGTGACTGCTCCTGCGGCGCCTGTGATGGGGCCGCTCCACGCAGAAAGCTATGCCCCTGTGTAAGTGCTTAACACGCAGAGGCCTAGGGCAGAGCAAGAGGAACGTGGTCTCATTACAGACATTGCTGCAGCTTCTCTGTGAAGGCTCCATCAACAGGGAAACAGGGAGTAAAAGCAGTGTGCAGGTACACGCAGAATTTAACTCCCGATTATTTGGAATCATCCTCAAATCAGTGAGCTTTAAAGCTCCACAACTGAAGCCCACCACTCTCAGCTGCTCTCTTTGCATTGTGAGGATTATATTTTTGTTAAAACTGCAAATTTGTTTTCAAAATACTGTTACAAATCTCCAGTTTTCTGCTAACCACAGGATGGCAAAAAAGCCTTGAAAGCATGGACAGCACTAAACCACCACACAGTGCTGAGCCTGTGAGTGGAAGCAGTGGACTTGGAGCATTGAGCTATACTACTCAGCTCAGAGAGCTCTGAGATGCTGAAGCCTGAGGTCTGAAGCACCGACCACTTTTCATATTCACAGATATGAACTTAACTCCTTCCGCGCTCAGAGGCCTCCAGGTCTCCCCACCGTTCTGCTCAGAAAGGCTCCCAATTCATTTCCAACTGCAGGACAGCTCCGGGCAGAGTTCACAGCATGGGACATGCCCACTGAGGCACGAGCATCGCACTGTAGAGAGCATATCCCTGTGCAAAAGGCTCTGGTCCAGCCTGGCTGCATGTGGGGGTCACCCCATGCCTGAGGTAGGTGGACACCGAGAGCTGCCCTGGGCACAAGAGGGAGCAGGAGGATGCTCAGGCACTGCCTGGAAATCAGCAGCGGTTCCTGCAGGGAAGGACAGTGCATCCCATGGTTTAGAAGGAACCAGCGGGTGAAAGAGTCACCAGCAACTTCCAAAGGAAAGGCCACACCGACCCCTGGCCACAACCTTCATCCGCGGTGGGACCACATCCTGGCACAGTGAAAGGGATGAAGTCAGCAAAGTTCATCACCAAAGATAATATTTACTGCTAGGTAGCCGTGTCCCCAACTTGAGAGCGCGATGAAGCTAGGCCAGTAACACACCAGAGAGAAGCATTGCCAGTCTGCTAACAGAAGGAAAGGTTAAAAGTCACTTCCCACTCAGCCTTTAGCACACTGCTTAACAGCAGTCAGCTTACATTCTGCATTCAATAGACATGCTGGGAAATTTATCAGCAAGAGTTAATGTACACAGGGGTATTAAGTGCAGTTTAAGGAAAGCGGCATCATTGCACTTGTCCTTCAGACAGCCCAACACCAGGATGCACAGAATCACAAATTACAATTACACAAATGATTCTGGCAGCACAACACCAACCAACTGAAACAAGCCTTCGACCCAGTTCGCATAAACACACATGCAGGAAGACCTCGGGTAGCTAATTCCCACATAAACCCCAGCTGCAGAGCCAGAGCACAGCTTCCCCTAAAGGGTACTGGGAAAGCAGCACAGGCTGTGGAGAGCTGGCACTGGGGTTCTGCTTGCTCCACAACTTCAGTCTCTGACTACTGTCCCCACACAGACAGTGAGTTCATAGCTGACTGCCCCAAGACAGCAAACCCACAGCACACATCATGGGACACATGAGAGGACATGGTAGTGCTTGGGTGCTGCTTTTGTTTTACTGGCAGAGAAACCAAGCTGGGAAAGCTGCTTCTCTTCCCTACAGCTCTGCCGGAGCAGAAGACATCCTCAGGACTGAATGACAAAACAAGGAACTCCAAGGGCCTGCTCTTCCCTTATTTCGCTACATAAGGGAAAACCTGGCAGCATTAAAAGCTAACAGTTTATAAGGCATACAGAGAAGTGTTATATGCAAAACATAAACAAGTGGTAGAGGTGGCTGTAAGGAGATGCTGGTATAAACACTTCAAGAGCTACTTCTTTGCTTAAAGAAAATCTGTATTTTCTGGATAAAAAACATCTCCAATTACCAATCCTGGGCTGCAGCTGGAAGCAGCCACCTCGGGTGAGCTCCATCAGTTGAGCTCCAGAAGGGCAGGAAGGAAGAGCTGCCAGTGGGGATGGCCACCTTCCCCCTCCATTGTATTTGTACAGCATCAAGCACACCCACCTCCTGTGCCAGGGCAACAGCCCCGTCCCAGTCTGTCTCTGGGGGAAACCTGTCGCTCACCGAGGTACAGCCACCAGCGCGGGGTGACCTGGTGTCCTGTCCCAGCAAGGCTGACAGGCGTGTGGAAGGAGAGAGGAAAACACTGCTGGGATTGGGCAGGTGTGGAGATGGCTTCAGGTGAAACAACCGGGGCACGTTCTCAAGCCACAACAGCAGATACCCAGCAGCGTAATCTATTATACAGCCTATATGGTCTACATACACAGCCAGAGAATCCACCCCAGCCTCCTGTGCCCTGGACCCTCACAGACCAGCCCTGATCCAGCCCCTCCACCAGCACAGCACAGCACAGCGCCCATGCTGGAAATGAGCTGAACAAACCCCAGAGCTGCTGCTGCTGCAGGGAGGGAAGATTTCACAATGCATCTGCGAAGGAAAACCTGTGTGTGCCTTTCACTCCACGGGAGGAGTTACACCCACTCTCCAGCCCTTTCCTTGTAGCATGACTTAGAAGATGAAAAGGCAGCTGCTTGCCATACTCAATGCTTGATCTTCTGCTTATTTTGAATAAACCCAAACCTTTTTATATGCCACTTTCTAGCCTGCTCCAGCAACTTTCTAGACTTATTTTTCAAGGCAAACCTTTCCTGCAAGAAAATTCAGTGAAATAAGATACTGTGTCTGAAATGATATATATAAAAACAAGCAGCACAGTCAGTCCTTTATTCCTTCCCCATGCTGGTACAGCACACTGAGCACACTCCTGGAGACAAACACACTCTCAGGGCTGATGTCCACTTTGTTAAAATCCCCCCAAAAAAATCCCTCAGCATTTCAACACAGCCAAGCAGATGCTGGAGCAAGTAAGTGTTATGAAGACTTTGCTTCCACAATTGCCACAGAAAATTGCCTGGAGTTCCTCACATTTAAATGCCATTGACATGAAGACTGTGTAGTCTATTTGATAAAGAGTGATCAGATAATTCAAGCAGTAACTAACTTGCTGCCTCTATTTATTTTCCCTTCATTTCAGAGCAGATACCATACTAAGTGCAGCAAGAAGACAGAACATCACCAGCCCAGCCACAGACCGTTTCTTTTAAAGAAACTAATATGGGTTGCTTTTAGCTGTAAACTGCTGGTAATCTGCAGGTTCCACGGATGTCCTGCGTTTTCAAAAGCCAGAGAGAAAGTCGGAGCCCTCACAGTTCATTGATTTGCTAAACCTGCCAAGGCACTTAACACTTCATTACTGCAGCCCACTGCTCTCTAACAATCAGGGCTTTTAGCAGAAGATTCCCTTAAAACATTGCCCTGTGTCAGACAAGAAGATGTAGAGGCTTCTTCACGGGTAATATCAGATCTTGTCAATGGAAAAAAAACTTTCTGACGCGGAACTTGTTGAATGAAAGAGTAAATCTTATTTGTGAAGAGAGCCCTGCAGCTTGTATGAAGGCAGGCGTCCTCCTGCACTCGGAGCCCCGAGCATCCATCACCGAGCCACTCGAGATCTTGTTTATTTCAGTAATTATTAATCACTGACCCATTTAGACGCGGTTTACACCAAGTGCAGTGGTACTGCCAGGCTCTGCCCGAGCTCTCAGTGCACCGCACTTAGAGGAGGATGTTTCCGCACATTTTCTGCCCTCCCATGAGAACGCCGCATTCCAAATCACCACCGCGCCCAGGCGAGGGATCCACGCGAGAGCCCAGCCTGCCCCGGCTCCGCTCCGGCCGCATCCGCGTGGACCCACGCACCGGTCCCGGGCTCCACCGCGCCGTGGTCCGGGCCCCATCGCCAGCCGCCCACCGGAGCCAGCCTGGGGGAGAACCAGAGACCCCCTGAGCACCGCGTGACCCCCGGGACAGCCCCGCACGGACACCCCGTACACACACACCCCGCGTCCCGCGCTGCCCCGCAGCTCCGCGCCCTCACCTGTACCACTCCAGCCCCTTCTCGTAGTTCCTGTCGAAGAAGTGGGGCTCGGTGCCCACAGCGCGTACGTCGGGGTGCGCCCGGATGGCCTCCAGCAGCGCCCGCGTCCCCCCCTTCTTCACCCCGATGATGAGAG
>JANHGB010007511.1:2599-25534 GCA_026283785.1 Coracopsis vasa
AGCTTCCCTCCAGGCTCCATGGATGTGCTCACCACCAAGGCTGATGGGGAGGCAGCTGTGCTGCAAGGAGGGAAGCATAATAGGTGTTATGGTGAAATGAGTGTTTCCTACTTGTGTTCTGCTTTTAATCAGTGGCTGAGCTGTATGAAGGATATGCTGGGGTTAAGGGCTCCTTGCACTGTGTATAGATACTATCTTATACATAATATGGTGATGAAATCTGTGAGTTTTACTCGGTGACATTTGGTCCTTGCATCTGTTTGTTAGTTTTCCCTGCCTAACTGCTGTTCCTCGATGTCTCTCAGACTAGAACTTCATTTCCAGCTGTTGGATTTGCAGAGGCCCCAAAGGATAATTAAGACATGCAGAATGATTGCTAGTTGTCTGTTAGCACAAGTACATATGGATGAGTGCTGCGCTGCTATGTGGTTTGTGTGCTGTTACATTTAGACAAGTAGGGGCAGTCAACACCATCCCTCCTCAAGTGCCTGACAATTGATGTTACTTAGACTCCAGGGAAAAAGATTGAATCACTTTATGTTCTTATTTTTAAACCAAATAAAAACCTAACCCCAAAATGAATCTTTTAAATTGGCAGGACAGTTACTGTTTACAGTAGCTGAGGTTTAATTTCTAAATTGGATGTCAGCATTCACATATAGTGCTTTTGGCATAGAAAAATGATGGAATCGTAGGAATTAGTATCCTTCATCAGTTGTTAATCTTAGAACATTACAGATAGATTTTGACCACCAGTTCTTTAATTCTAAATGCTTGTTTAGACTTCATTGACATTGACAAAAAAATTGTGGTGAATTAATTTCTTTCAAGTTCTGATGTTGCCCAAAAATTATGGTTGATGGGAGGGGTTGATGATGCCAATGTCGGTTATGGATTGTGCTGCAGAATGACATAAATCAGATCTGCTTTTCACTTGGAATCTTTTTCAGAGTTTGATACTGAAATATGTCTCTGTTTCAGGGATGTAGGTTATCAGAGAAATAATAAAATGGTGCTTGAAATAGTTTCCAGGATGTCATCTAGCCCATCCAATTGCTAGACTATTGCTAACATCGTATCAGGTGAGCAGCAGTGCTTTTGGATAATGAAGTCAAGGAAGCACCAGAAGATGGAGATACCAGAGCCTCTCCAGGCAGCCTGTTTCAGTTCTGCACAGGCTTCTTGTGGACAGAATTCTGCCTGATACCTAATCTGAATCTCTCAAGACACAGTTTGTGGCTGTTTTCTCTTGTTACACCATCTGCTTCTATCTAGGAGAGGCTGACTGTGTTAAGTCCCTTTCAAGTTGCTGCAGTCTGTTATTAAATCACTCCTTAGCTTTTCCTTTTTGCAAGAGTGAACAGCCTCTGCTTCCTCACATATTGTGCTTTTGTCCTCTAGCTGTCTTGGTATTGAGCAGTCTCGTTAGGTGCCAAATCATAGATGCCATGCTTATTGCCATACTAGATTCCTTAGCTGGGAGAGATGAACATGTAGAAAACCATTACTAGAATGGCAGAAAAAATCCAAGGCTGGGATGAAGTAAGAATATAACGTGCTTCATCTGGGAAACTGATCAAGTGGTTTTGTATAGAAACAGTTCGCAAGCCACAGTGTATTTTATTTTACATTGCTTTTACCACCCAGGGCTTTGACAAGTAGAAGCTAAATGGGTTCTGGAGGAGTTGCTGAAAAGAGAAGATAACAGCATACTATGGCTTACTTCTCCACAGCTCTAAAAATGAGAAGTCTGATCGTACACTATTTTTGTTATCCAAAAGCTGTTATAATGGGAGACATGGAGATATGTTTGTCTAGAATCTATATGTTTTCAAGGCCTTTTCCAAACTTAAGAGCTTTTTCCATGATAGCAGAAAATCTTAAGCTCATGTTTTCTGCCCGAAGGGGATATTTGATTTATTTAAGATGTGGTAGCAGGAGCGCTCTTTGGATTTGAGTGAGGTTTTTTTGTTTTGATTTATTTTAAAGGCAAACAAGTTACCCAAGGTTGGATAGGGCATAAAAAAGGAGGGATAAGGAAGAAGTGGCAGCTGAAGATGAGAACTCAGGGGTATTTGGCTTCTGCAGGAGGGAGGGAGGTTGGGTTAACTCCTAGCTTCCCTGTTACGTTGACTCCTTCCTTCATACTGCAGAGATGGATTCAATGACATTCGTGCCTGTTGTCTGTTCAAAAGTCTGCCTTTGTAAACCTCTGTGTAAATGTTTACCAGAAGCTCAAACAAACAGGAATCTTGCTTTTGCACTCTCCATTTGATGTTAATGCAAAGTTAAAATCCCAACCAGAACTTCAGAAGTTAATTTTCTTCCCCTCCGTGTAGTTTGATACATAACGTGCAATGCATTCCATCAAACTTACGGGATATGTAACCTGGCAAATCCAACATTGCTACTGGAACTTGAGCATTTATGTTCCTTGATACCCTTGTGTTACCTGTTTAACTTTCACTAATGTATTTGTGACACTTTATTAATAAACATACTGTATCCATGATGGTGATTTAATTTTACTCTGAAACCTGGTAAAAAATGCTTAAACTGTAAAGCATTTATGTAGAAGTGTTTTAGCCTGAAGAAATGTTTGGAAGGAAAGCTGAGCCGTGCTTCTCCTGATGGCACCGTAATTCAGCAGCATATATTCAGAAGTAAATGGTTTTCAGATTAGAACATCCTCTTAAAATGAAAACATTAATGAACGTTAATAACATTGGTAGAAAAAGTACTGTGTGGATGAAGGACAGGAGTGGTGAAGTAGGGCACAAAATAAGTGTGCAGCCCAGGTGGAAACTTTCCTATGTGACTGATTTGCCAGGGTGGTAGGACTCCTGAATTATTATTCTCTTGTAGAATGGGAATTAACTGGAGTTATCTCCAATGTATTCATGTGACTAACAGAGATATTTGCTTTACAGCACAGAGGATAAGATTTGATGGACACACAACAGTTACTGAATCTTGGAGCAGACCACTTACTGAATGTCAGTACTATCACATCTTCAATTAACACAGTGTTTTAAGAGAAGGCTATGTGCTCTATCTCGTGCTGTAGCAGAAGGTGGGTTGTGGACTACCCCACTTCTGAGTTCCTGAAGAGTTTGTGATAAAATGTAAGCAGAAACTGAGAGAATGGAGGACACTTAGGAAATACAAAGTAAATGCCGAGAGTTGGTATTCCTAAGAGTTTAGGGAAACTAATAGACACGTGGCATACTACATCTTGAAAATTAGGTTGCATGTGACTGCACTAGTGCAGTGTCTTGATTTAGAAGGTGGAGGGCAGCATTAAACTCATAGAGCTATCTTACTTGGTTAAACCACTATTAATAAAGTTGCAAAGCAAAAGGCCTTCAATTTGTGTCATATAGGATGCAATGTAGTGGCTTTGAGGACTAAACAAAGAAAATACAGTTGTACTGACTGGAAGTTATGCTTTGATCTGAAGAATGGCAGGTGTCTATATAGAAGGTGTAAAAGAGTAATACTATTTGTTGTTAGTAATATAATCTGTATTAAATATATAATCTGTGTTATGTCTTTTTAAAAGCAAAAAGAATTCAACAGTGGAGCAAAGAAGTATCTAAAGGTATGCCCTTGGCCTCTTGCAATGGCTGATGTACAAAAGTTTACAGGATTATGTCTGCCATCCTATTTCATGTTAAATATAAAATGTATATGTAACTGTTTCTGACCTGTTTGGAAGTGAACCTTTTTAAACCATCTGCATTTTAAGTGGTGCATGGTAGAGGTGTTTACAAACACTGGCCAAATGTGATGTAGGTTTGTTTAACCTGGTTTACTTAGTTGAGTTAAAGGCAGCGCTGTGACCAAAATGAAACAAGTTTTGGCACGGCCACTTGCAATGTGTTTTATTTGGGAATCAAGTTCATTTAGCAACTAGGGCGCTGGTTTTTTTCCTCTTTGGTTATGCCTTGTTTAGAAAAAAATGATTTAAATACAGAGATTCAAATCTTCCATGTGCGTTCTCCTGTAAAACAGAGACTTTGAATTAAAACCTTACAAGGGCTTTTCAGTTTATTTGCCTGTTCAAATTCAGCAAAAGGCACTCATCCAGGAAAGAGCAAGGAAACAGACAAGAAGCAGTCTGCTTATAATTTCTGTTCCTTATTTTTTTTCTCTAAAACTATAAAAGGGGGTGAGTGGATGAGAAAAATAAAACTGCAAGTGGTAGAATTCCATTCAGCTTACCTTTTTAGTGCTAAATTCCCCTCAATCACCATAACAGGAAGAACAGACGAGTCTTTCTGTCCCTGTTTCTTGCCAGTGAATGCTTTGGTTCAGTAGTTTCCTCTTGTTACCTACAATGAGATGCTACCAACTCCATGAAGGATTTTGCTGGATATAGTTCAGTGCCAGGCCCGGAGGCTCCTGAAGCCCTTGCAGGGTAGCAGTAGAGTATGAGTCTTCTCCAGTGCTCTGCTGAATTAACCATGTGTGTTCTCAGAGTTAACCAAGTGTGTTCTGGAAGAACATCATTTATATTGCCTTATACCTCAGCTGCTCTTGAGCTGATTTGGTGACCTTCTGTCCAAGGCTGAAAGATCCTGTAAAGTGTGTTGCCAGTGCAAGGATGTTCTTCAGCTGAGGTGTTGGTGCATCTCTCTGGAACATGTATATACAGATACATGCTTCTGGACATGGTATTACTAAAAATTATGATAATATATAATTTAAAAAAATGGGCATTTACAACATTAGAATATTAGAATTGAATTTTTCCCTGTTTAGTTTGATCCATTAAGGAAATAGGTTTTAATAATCCTGATAAAAATTCTGTCATTTTCCACCCATACCTAATAATTTCTGAGGACTGTCTGTCTGATTTCAGCCACATTTGACCGTAGGCAGCCAAGCAGCCTAGGTCTCAAACATACTTAATTCCTATGTTTCATGGAAGAAGGGTTTAGTTTTCTGTTGAGTAACCCCACTCAAGCTTTAGTTATTAACCATTGCAGTATCTACATGCAGGACAGCCATTATAAAAGTCCAGTTCAGGAAAATCATTTAGATAAAGCTCTGCATTCCTGCAGCTAGTATTGTATAAGCACCAGATAAAAATCTCTATGAAGCCAGGCTTCATTAGTTCTCACATGCATAGGGTTTACATGATTCTAGCAAGTTTCCTTTGGCTTTGGAGGGCTTCTAAAGCGAGTAGTGTTTTGTAAATGTGACAAACTGAAATGAATATAAACTATTACATTTTGGCACTGTATTTTGTGCTAGACATTCAATGGGATAAAGTCATGGCTGAAAAGGACAGAGGTAAAATAAGTGTCTGAAGAGAAACCATTGGTTCAAAACAATTATAAATGCCTTTATTGTGAAGATAGAATGAATACAGAAGTGCAAAAAGCAATCACTGGTGGCTGGTGTGGGCAATGCGCATGGCGCACTAAGCAAATATAAAGGTTATGGAATGGTTATTGGCAATATTACGATGATCATAAAGTAAGAATGCCAAAAGGTCAAAATAAATAATAAAAGATGTATTATTAGAGAGAGAATGGGCCAATAAAAAAAAAAGAAAAAAGTGAAGAATCTTAGAAATAACCAAGACTAATTTAATTAACATAGAATTTGCATAAAACCAAAATAAACTGTTATATATGGCTTTATAGCCATGTGCCTGCTGACTCCTGCCTGGTGTAGTAGTTGAACAACAGATGACTGCGAAGTTACATACATTTAATACTGTATTTAACCTTTTCTGTGTATAAACACATACATCCCTATTTCATAGCCTTACAGTACATGTATGAGAGCTGTGTGAGTCTTGACAATTTTGATTTATAATGAGTTTGTTTAGTGAATTAATTTTCAGGTGCTTTCAGCCGTAGTTTTACAGATCGTTTCTGGAACACTGAAGAGAAAACCCTAAAATAAAGTCATTAATTAAGTGTATACATTGTGACAATTAATTTCTTTGCCCAAATTGACTCTGACAGAGACAAAAAGATGATATGGTCAGAGCTGTGAAAAGGACTGGATGTCAGAACATAACACAGAAGTTGCATGTTTGGTATAACAGGTATTACATCAGTCTCTCCAGCCAGGAATTGATTGGATCCAGTTGGCTATGGAAAATTGCTATTGGGGTTTTTTTACAGGCATTCTTAATTTTCTTTCTTGTTTTGTGAATGGGAAGGCTTTTCTGTGGATGCAGGGAATTAACATGAAACATTTTGTTAATGTAAAAGATACCATGTCTTCCTTTTCCACACGGGTAGCATCTTTTGTCTCTCAAAAGTAAGTCTGTCAAACAGTATCTGCCTTTAGGAGTGTTCCTAAACTCTGGTGGTATGAAGATGAATTCTGACCTCAGCAGTAGGTCACAGAACTTGGTAAATGTGAGTCTAGTTCTCACACTTAGTTAAACCTTTAAATGTCAGCTTGAGTTCTTCTGGATGCAACTGTGGTTTTGTCTGTCCATTTATCATTCTACATGTTCCACTTTCCTTATTAAGGTTTCAGACTTCTATGAGCATGACAATTTTGAGTCAGCTTACATATTATGCCATGCAAAGATTTCCAGCTGGAAATATTGTGAAGTGTTCTTGCTCCATCAATGTGGCTTATTCTTCAGGTAGGAAAAGATGCTAGGAGCAAAGGACTCCATGTTTATGTTAGGAGGCAATAAACAAGAAGTAGTATTTTAGGATTATAACCTGAATGAAATCGATTGCATCATGGAGACGCAAGTTCTCTCTTTCCTCCCCCTTTTTCTGCTTTGTGTGCCTAGTCCTCAAAAAGGTGAAGTTTCTGCTCTTGAATTTCTGAATCTGCAAGGGGAGCATCTGTCTTTTCTTTTTTTACTTTTTTAAATTTATTTATTTTTAATACAATTACCAATTTAGGACTTTGGATTCAAGCATCTGAGCCCATCTGAGTTTGTTTGTATGTGTTAATACTTAGGTCCTTTTCTGTTTGACTCTGATGTGCTGGGTTAGTGAAAGGTCTCTCCCAGCTGTGGAATACTTACTTTATTGTGAGGGTGGGAACACCAGAAGGTGTCACGGTTCAACAGGAGTCTCAGGTGCCAGCACTTTCACAATTTGTTGAGTTTCTTTTAAGAACAGGGTTTTTGTTTGTTTCCCATTTGTGTTTTGAGGGTGGTGTGTGTCAGAAACTGTAGTCCTGTCCTGTTTGTAAATGCCATTGTTCTAGTAGTGTAAGGGTGAAAGAAAAAGCTATTCTTCAAGTTGCTGATTGCCATGAGTGGCAACCAGTACATACAGTCCTGTGAAGCTGGCAGAAGGCAGCTCTACATAGAGGGTTTTAATTTCCAGCTCTGGAAGTACAGGTAAGCTTTAGGGAGCCCATACTCCCTGATTCAGTAATTTGATGAAATCAATAACAGGGAAATAGAATATTTGCATGACAGTAAATCAGTGTTAGGAAGTGTTTTCTGCTGATCAGCTGACCTTTTGGCTCTCAATGCTATGTACCAACGCATTAGCTCTACTTTCCTATTAGGAATTCCCCATTGGAAAATGAGCTGTTACTAGTAATTTAAAAACAACAATAACATCCCACCCCCCAAGTCTGGGAGCTCAGTTGTAGCATATAGCATTCAATTAAAAATGATGTACTGAATTATCTGTTTTATATGGCACTAAACGCAAAAGTATCTTACAGGTCAAAGGTTTTTATCATTGCAGTCTGCCTTACAAATCTTCTCTTTTTGTTGTGTAAGCATATCCATGTTTTGGTTGGGGTTTTTTAAGTGTATGCAAACTAATTTCAACAAGAATCTTCTAAAAGAACATGAAGTGTGCATACTTTTCGGTAAACTGATATTTCTTACACTGAACATCTAATGCTAAGCAGTGTGCTAGTATATCGAAGTAGCCAAATGCAGTGAATGTAACTTGTATGGGTCTTGCTAAAGGTTGGTATGTGGAGCTAGTTTTGCTGAGCATTCTGTGGACTGACAGCATTGGGTCTTCCAGTGGTGTTCAAGTAAATCCATTTATGCATGAAAGTCATGAAAGCAGAATGTGCTGGTGGGTGATAGGTAATTTGCAATGAGTTTTTCTAGGGCTTCAGCACAGTTTCAATAGCAGCTATAATCATAGTGTCGGAAGGGAATATGTGTGTGTGCTTTAGGGTTTGGGGTTTTTAAATTGTTTTCTTCTTTGATTTAAATATTCATTGGAAATTCTTTGGGTGCAAACCTGATCTCAATTTGACTACCTTTTACTGTAGCATTAGTATGCTGCTTTCAGAGGAACAGCTCTTACATACTGTGGTTATATCACTATATAACCAGAACAAATGCTTATTTTACAGTATTAATGAAATCACATTTTCTTCCCAGACAATGACTAAATCTCAGTGGATGAAAGTGTAATAACAGCTAGAATCATAGCTTAATGAAGTTTTGCTTATTTATATCAGGCTGATTTTACAGGTTTGATTATTCTTACAACTATGAAACATCTTCCCCTGCACACCTTTGTCGAAGGTGTAGGCATGTGGTTCATTAACATGAAGTACTGCTGTTTTCTAAGATGAAATTAGTAGTCTGTGTTATTTAGTGATAAAGAGAGGATGTGTTCATTGCATAGATGCTATATGTCTCACTAGCATGTTTTCTTTGGTAAAAAATAAGAAAAGAAGGAAAGGAAATGGCAGATAGGAGCTGGCAGAAAAAAACCCAGTAAAAATCACATTAAAAAGTTGGTTTTGGGGTATGAGAAAGTGAACAAGAAAGTCATTTTCAATGAGAAAGTAGTTTTCTGTTTCCTGACTGTGGTTTGTGCCAGTTGTTGGGCTATTAAATTAGAGTGAAACAAATGGTACAAGAAGTAAAATTACTGAAGTATGGATTCTTCATCTGAGCTCTTAAGCTTTGAATTGTGATTTTTGCTCTATTATTGAGCATGTCTCAAAAATATGGAGAGTCTTGATATTTGGAGACCAATAACTCCTGTAACTGTTGTTGCTTTACTCCATGGACTCAATTTTCAGATTTTCTGTAACGTCATTTTCAGCAGAAGCTCTTTAATTTTCTCTTAATGTATATTGACACATTGTAAATGACAAGATAAAGGTTTATTGTGGTGGTGTTTGTAAAGTGCATACCAGTGAAGAGCTTCAGGTAGGCAGTAACTAATAAACCACTGTTTAAGAATGCATCATTAGGATCATTAACTCATTTTAGTAGGGTATTGGATGTGTAGGTGCAGAAACTTCTTGCATGAGCTCTATCCTTAGGCCTCTCTAGAGATCTGTCAAAAGTGTAACTTGTCGCAAAATGCATGTGTTTGGGTTTCTGTGACAAACTGTGATCATTAGTCTGCATTATATACAGTCTACCATGGGGGTTTGCATAGGGTGGGATAGTGTGGTACCTGGAACCTGGGGACATGAAACCTAAGTGGCAAAATTCAGAAGACATCACACGTCTTTAGTAGGTGTAAGCTTAGCTGGAATTGACCCAAGGCAGAGTTTCACTTCAGCAAAACACAAGTGTTTGATGGGATTATCCTAGCAAAAAGCTGAAAAGAGTAACAAAAATCAAACATTTGGTGGGTGAATGGGTTCATTTTAAGAAATAACAGCATTTTATTATGGAGGATCGAGTATTGCTGTCCATTTTTAAACAGTGTTATGTAACACTCTTGGTTCCTCAAAAAACAACCCATACTGAATTTAGTTTTGATTTATGGCATGGGATCTGTGTGTCATGCACATGATATGTTTATGGCTGATATGTTTATCAGCTGTCACAATGACACATCCCATTTTTTGAGTTCTAGCATTTTAATTGTAGTATTTGGCTTAAAATGGTGTTGTGTCCTTTATGACTTGGAGTTTGAGGCTAAAATAGTGTTCTTAAATTTACATGACTCAGATGTTACTGAAGGGTAAAGAGCAAATGTGAACCTCCATAGAATATCTTTATAGGAGCAAAATAGCTACTGTTGTATTTCAATCACAGCCATAGCTGTTACAGTTTATATCATGTGAAAAAATGTATGGACAATATATTACATGGGAGGACTGCAGTGTGATAAGAGAGCACAGGATATTAAAAGAGATTATATGTCCGAAAGAGGAGAGATTTACTGTACTCGGGACCTGCAGCATGGATGTGGAAAAATGAGAATGGAAAAATAACTTGCAGATAAAAGAGAAAAAAAAACCCAAAACAGTTGAAGGTCAAACACTGACAGATTTTGCATTTGGGTGATAGATTGGGCTTTGTCACTTTCTCTTGTATTCTCCTGCTCTCTGCACTTACTGCGCAATGGTCGCAAGTGCCAAGATCAACTGCCCTAGTCCTCTCCTAAGGCAGCCTGTATTTACGTTTGTGCCTGTGGCCATGGTAAATAGAGGCAGCAGTGCGATGTAGAATTGGAATAGAGGGTATTCCAGGCTTTCCCAGAAAGCTGAATCGCAGGCTGTTGTATGGTCATGAAATAAACCACCCGTCCAGTTACTTTATTTTCCTTTGGACAGGGAGGGGAGAGGATAGTCTTGTTGTTTCTTAACATCAGCCAGCCTTTTTCACCCTGAATTAGGCATATTTCACCATGTGTAACTGACACCATAGTTCACAGCATCCCTGAATTTGTTCCAGAGTTTGTCATAAATACCTGATACACTTCATTGTCCTGTTGTTTATAGCCTGCTTGAGCAAATGCAACGAACAGGACTCTATCTTTTTGCTATAAATATTATTTTACCCAAAGCAGATGTTTTGTGACAAGTAAGTTGAGGGTGTAGCATTGAAGAGACATAGGAAAAAAAGCTGCTTGAGAGCAGCATTGTCTGGAATAAAAAATGGAGGCATGTGGAGATAAAATAATTTAATGGTATCGGTGTCATTGCAGTTAAAAAATGAACGTGTTTATTTTGGGGATATTTTCTGAGAGAAATTCATTTAAGGTGCCAGTGATGCTATAGTTGAGTTCATAGTCTAATTTATCATATTAATTTGCTTTAGGGCAAGATTTCGCTCATTCCTAAACAATATCTGGATGTGATAAAATGAGGATAAAAAAACTGTAGGTAATTCTAGTACTAAAAATGAGCACTGAGAGGACTGTAAGAAACAGCTTTAGACTGAAAAGCAGCAGGTGGATCAGAAACAGGAACTCCTTTTAGAGACCAGTACAAAGGCTCCATCACCACCACCCCCCTGTCCCACTCGTCTTCCTTTTGGCTTGGAGTTTTCAGAGGTTTATGACTATGAGAAATGTGTTTGGTAAGTTACAGAAGAGCAGGAAACACTGTTTCCTTGGAGATTCTAACCAATGTGCTACCACAGGAGCGGTGTGAGTCCTTGTAGGTTAGAACACTTTTTGCTCTTGGATCAAACCCAAGGTATTCCACCTATTCCTGAAAGATGTCATAAGAGTAGCTAGTACTTCAAGCAGCACTGTGGTATTTCAACACTGCTGTAGAAGGTAACAGTATAGAACATATCTTGAACTTCGCATCTTTCTCCTGTTACCCAATACATAAAATACATAAGAGAAAGATATAGGTAGAGAAGAGTTAAAAGATCTGAGTCCGTAACTAGATACTTGTGGACTCCCACCCCAGGAGGAGAGAATGCAAACAAGCATCAAAATCATTCCTCTAAGGACTGATCACTAATGGTTCCACCTTAGTAGCCATAGAGCTACTGCTGCAATATGTGTAAGATCAATGGAAAGTTTATTAGCATCTACATTTTCAGTAGTCTTCCTTAATTTAAATCTTTGTATATTGTGTTTAGGAGAAACAAATAGGCCTGTAAGAATTGTGGAGGTGCTTTTTATGGTATTAGACTGTTTTCTAGTTTTTTCATACATCCAGGAATTTTTAGCATGTAACTGCAAGAAAAAAGACTGTGCTATTCCTGTTCTGGTTAGCAATCAACATGGTAATGTGCTGAAATAAGCTATTTGTTACCGCCTAACTCAGGCTATTTGTTCTCTGCTCTTTGAAGGAATGCAGGTGGTCTTACTGCTTGGCTTTCTTCTCCGGACTTTTCTCATTTCAGACCTCCTAAGCAGGTATAGCACAAAGAAGCAAAATAAATCCAGCTAAACTGGGAAAGTAAAACACTTGAAAGCGCATCTTTTTATCCCCTAGATGAGCAGGTTGGATCCCTGAAGTACATATTCTTATATGTTATTCAGCCTAATTTTAACATTCCAGCTAATGGGCTTCCTCTGGGAGATCTTTTTTCCAGCCTGCTTTATATCTCTCACTGTTGTGAATTATTTGCTGATAATCAGTCTCCTGTTTCATAATGGGATTTTTTTTTTAATGAGTGCTTTTTGAGTTTAACCCTGGTGAATCTTATGAAAGTAGTGATTTGTATTTCTTTATTCTTTAAATAACTGCTATGTGACCGTTTAGGTTTTTCTCTGTTTAGCAAAAATTCATAGCTAACTGCTATTTCCCTTTCTGTTTTCCTTTGGGTTCTCTGCCATTGCTGTTCTCTTTCTATTGCTGATAGTAGAAAGCAGACTCACTGGTCACTATCCTAGTTTTGAACTGATGGGAGCATAGGTATCATTTGAAGGAATCTAAGAAGTTTTTTCCATGCATAGTAAGTGATGATCAGCAGTAAAGAGAAGGTCAAATGACTATAAGAATGGCAATGTGCAAATTAACAATGGTTGCAGAAGGACTGCTCGAATGAAGCCAATGAATCATGTAAAGTGTTTGAGCAGTAGTAGTTCTCTTTGAAAGTAACAGTTTATTGTTTCATTAATTGCTTGCCTCCAATTTGTACACAAAGCTGAAGTTACACTGAACTGTGGTAAATTAGAGACACGGAGATAGTGAAAGAGGGAAATCATTTTGATTTATACAGTAAACAGGAATGCTAAGTACTGTTTATTACCTGAAGGGAAAATAACTGTTTCATATTTTAATATCATTGAAAGAAATTCCTCCTTGTACAGGGGACATAAGAAACTTTCAAGTTTGGGCTTTAACAACTTGGTTATCTCTATCCCAGCATCCTGGAATTAGAGAATAATAGGAAATTTCACGAATGTTTTTCGTAAGCATTTTCAAGTGATATGCACTATAACCTTAACTCTGCAATTTGAACCATGTGATTCCCTATAGAAAAGAAGATTAGGCCAAATTAAGATTTAAACATCTGATTTCAACAGATGAGGGAGATCCAATTGAACTTGGAATTCAGTTTATGAAAATTGTATTTTTTGATTTGTTTTTGCCACTTAAAAATCACAATGTGACAGACGATAAAGCTGGTTCCTTCTAAACCCCTTTCATTCATTTGTATTGGTTGAGTGATTAGAATGCAGATAGTTCTAAATTACATTCCACCAGGTTTAAAAAACAGGGCTAATTCTTCTGTTGTGTAACTTAGACACTAGTTTCTGTCTGTCTGTATTAATGGTAAACTTCACGTATAGTGGCAGCAAAGTAAAATGGTGATTACTGGTATTTATGCTGTCAGTTCTAGTTGTTGTGAAAACTTCAGTCATGACAAAGCTTTCAAGTAGTTTATAATAAAAAAAGCCTGCTTTGAGGAGCATTTAGCAGCCTATGCCTTGCTTTGAAGGTGTGTGTGTGTGATAGAAACCAGCTGAAGGATGAGCTTATGCCTTTGTTTTCTCCTTTTGGAAAATAAAAGTGGAGAAAGGACTCTTGAATCCCAAAACTTAGTCCACCATGGTTGCATTAATTCAGTCTTGAAGGACTTGGAGATATCTGTTCTACCAATTGTAAAGCACTTCCTAACTCTTTGTAATAAACATAAGTAGATAGGTAAATAGCAAACTTCCATAATAGCAGATCAGCCACAACTATACTCAGCACAGAACTGAGATCAGACATTGGTGCTATCTCTTTCAGCCACAGGTAATTTGTTATTACAGATGATCCTAGGAATTGGGCCATGACATGGGCAAGATGGCAAAATATGTAAATGAAAGATCCCAAACGTTATTTATTTTCTGATATGAAATGTTTTGATAATAACCACTTCATACCTGCAGTGTCAAACAAGTTGTATAAACTACACATACGAGAGACTTCAATTACATGGCAGCCACAGAGATGCCCTATAGAGGAGGTGGATTTACATTCTTCCCTTTTCCGTATCCATTCTTCAGCATTCCTTTCAGTTTACTTTATCTGTGGTTTAGAGATTTGCAGTTTGCTCCATACAGTTCAGCAGGAGTTGCCCCAAAAGAATGGGATGCACAGATATCCAATGTGCAGCTCTGTTTCCAACCCAGGTGGAGATGCCAGAGCATCTCGGAAGAGTTGCACTGCAAGCTTGGTTTTCTTTCCCTTCTGTTTGCAAAGTTTAGTAAGCACCAATTTGAAACACACTGCTTTGTCTTCTGTCAGAGGTCTGTTGATGATGCACAGTTGTGTGTCAGCTTTAGAACTGAGCAGACCAAGTAAACCTCACCCTTTAGTATCTTAGGAATATTTGATTTTAATAGAAGAGCTATTTGTAGTTAATGTTGTATGGAGCTATGCAGAAGACAGCTTGAACCCATGCTTTCCTGTGTGTGTTATCTCATTAATAATATCTTACATTTTGGTACTGGAGGTACCTTTGTTGGAAAATTTCTCTCTGCTTTGATGGTTTTTGTTGTCTTGCATCAGGAAAGTACATAAAAATATCCTTACCTTAAGTGACTTCAGAACCTAGCTGGACTGGTTCCTGCATGTCTTACACTGCTTACTGAACAGTGGAGTATTTATCATCCCTGAGAGCTCTGATGTTTGTGTATTCTTACCTGAATGGAGGAGTTCATAGATGGTTTTCCCTGAGTAAGCAATGCTTGTAATTTGTTCATTGCCAGCTCTAGCTACTATTGCATATCTTCTGTTGTCTGTGAGAGTGAAACTTCTGTACTGTACTCCCAAACTGGAGTAGTGGTTAGGAACTATCAGTGGAACATGCTCTTAGTTTTCAGTATGATGCATGTTTGTTGTCCTGGAAGCGTTCAGGGTGGGTTTTCTTTCTTTCATCTGTTCTTCTTTTAAATCTGTAATTTTAATAGCTTAAATCAGAACAACATAGAAGGTAGATTCATTACAGTGAATGAACTATGGCTCTAATTCTGCCAAATGTTCTACACCTGTATCACTCATCTCCTTGGATCCCATTGGAATTAGCAAGTTTGCTGTCTGTACAAGTTCAACAGATACTTCCAGATCTGCAGGAAAAAGTGTTAATCAAGTTTTGGTTTTATTGTTGTTGTTTGAAATGTCAGTGTTATGAAAGTTCTCTCCTTTTCTTCATGCAGAGTTAGATAATAGAGAAGGTTCTAGGGGCTGAAACAGCTTTAGTTTTTGAAATATCATCATTTACTTTGAGGTCAAGGAAGAGGAATTGTACTTTTCTAAGAAGCTTGTGCTACAGTCTTACAGTGAGGTTGCATGTGCTGACCTGGTGTCTGAGGTTTTTCCTGTTAGCAAACTTGTTGTTGGGCTGTGAAATAGAAAAGCAGTGTTAAAAAAGATGGAAAAGAAGGAACCTTGTTGGCATTTTATTGGAAATGTTTAAAGCATCAGAAACCTGCTAATGGGAAGGTTAAATGTTGGCATTGTATTAAGAGAGAAAAGTGATCTTGAACTAATTTGAAGTCCACTGTTAGCCTGGATCACAGGTGGCAAGGAAAGTTTTAATGATAGGCTGGCCCAGGCCTTGAGGTAAATTATGCATAATTATTCATAACTGCTATTTTTGGCTTGCTTGCGTTTGTCCTAGACCTCTGCCTAAGGAAACAATTTGAAATAATTAGTGTGCGAGTGCACTGACAATGATGAATGAATCAAATGCATCTGGTGCCAAACAGGGATCTTGATAAGAAGCAGATAACTTCGGCAACTGTGGAGTTTTTGTTTCGAAGTCTCCGAGACTGGGAACAGTTGGTTCTTTTTTTCCTGGGCTGACATGTTCAAGGTAGAAAATTACCACTGGCTGGGCCGTGATCAAAGTGCAGCTAGGAATTCTAGCATTGCGAACATGAAACAGGTCTGCGCACTGTGTGTGCAAATATTCGGGGCAAGGAAAATGAAGGGGATATTAAGGCGGAACGTTTTGAGCCCACGGGTCAGAAAAGCCAAAAGTTAATGCTCCAACAGCAAGATGCATTGCTTATCTTACATAGGTTGCAGGCACATTTTGCGTAGATATGCAGCAACGTAAATACAGCTGTATGTCATTAGTCAGGGCAAAGCAAAAGCAGAGACAAAAAGATTCTGTTCAGATTCATGCATTATGACTTAGTTAAGAATGCTTCTGAAGGCTTCAAGTGTGTTTGTTGCTTTCTCTGGCTTGAGTGCTCAGTTTCCCATGTATGTAATTAATTCACTTTACATGGTTTTAGATGCGGATGAATGTGAGGCTCTTTAAATTAAAGTGTTTAATGAAGATGGGAAACAACACATTTCAATTAGCATGCTCAGGATAGCTCATTTTTATCTTGTTGGACTAGTGAAAGAACTCTTAATACATTTGAGTTTGCTCATAATAAATTGAATAAAACAAGAAGAGGGCACAGAATAGTGTTCAGGTCAGTGACTCAGTAACTTAGCTATGACTGGCGATCTCTCAATGCAGAGATTGTTTGGCTTATAATTACTACCTTGAAATGATAGTACTGGGAGTCAAGTTCCCTGAAACAAATATAGCTGTAAAGAAAGGTTTTTCAGAGTGACTTGCAAGGTATAAATTTGACAGAAGAGCTGACGTGTTGGGAGCTCAGCTGTTCATTCAGTTTTGTCTGTAGGTGCTTCAGGTAAAGTTGTTACAATGAGGATTAAGTTTTTCAGCTTGTTAACTGGCGACACGTGTTTTATACATTTGATTGGATTTGATTTGGGTTTATGGATTTGGAGTTTGTCTTCCAGCTTCTGTTTCAATATGTAGTTAATATCTTCCTAGTGATTTTTCTAATGAGAATCCTAAGATTGCCTCAGAAACTTACACCTGTTTGGACAGCACTCACTACAGACCTCTAATGTCTTTTGGATGCCTTTGGTGGGACATGGATGTAAAGCAGTTTTTTAGCCTATCTAAGCAAAATCCCTGTTCCTAAGAGGAGTTCTGCTGTGACATGTTTGTATGATCAGATGTTTTTCATAGAATCATAGAGTAGTTAGGGCTGGAAAGGACCTTAAGATCATCCAGTTCCAACCCCCCTGCCATGGGCAGGGACACCTCACACTAAACCATGTCACCCAAGGCTCTGTCCAACCTGGCCTTGAACACCACCAGGGATGGAGATGTTTTCTTGTAAACATCTCTCAGGGCCGTGTCCAAATCCCTTCAAAGCACTGAAAATTTTTGTTTATTTACTTGTTCTTTAATCTCAGTTGTCTCTGGATCTGCTGCTTGGTGTTAATGTGGGAGGAGATCAAGGAAAGAAAACATAGTGAATGAGTGCGTGTTAAGAGCCTTCATCTGATCAGTTCAGGAACTTAAAGTGAGCCCAAGTATTAAATGCTGACGTGTTGCATAAGCACCATTCAACTTGTACACTCAGAGGCAAAAAATGTCTGACTAGCATGGGCCATTTTAAGTTATTTTAACTGCCAAGGATGCCAGAAGCAAAACTCCTCACAGTTCTGAGGGTACCAGGTAGGATGCCAAATGAATGCCTGCAAAAGGTTCTGTTGCAGTCAGACTGCTGAGAGCTCTTTTTGTTGTCTTTATTGTGGATTCTGCCTCTCTTTGTGACTGGTGAGCTCCTGCGTGTCCAGCATCTGAAGCTGAACCTACTCAAGCGTTGTCTTTCTGCAGCCTTGGCTCTCTGCTGAATGGGTGCCCTAAGATGTATCTAAGTGGATACTGCATATCCACTGTACCAAATCCAGGGGCATCTTGACCTGTGGCTAGAAGTTGGGGTACAAGTTTTGATTGCCCTGTAAATTGTCTCTCTCCAGAAGTACCTGAATCCAGACCAGATCTTACTAGTTAGCACAATTTCTCATTCTCCAGGAACACACAGGTCCTGTGGGGGGAAAAAAAGATGTATAATCGTCTAATTAGGTGGTATCATAATGCGTATGCACAGTGGAGCTCAGTTAGATTTCCATGTCTCAAAGAGCATACAATTGATTGACATTTCAGTGGCTCTGCGAAGAGTGAGAGGAAATGATGTTATTTTCTGCATTCCTGTGTTTTGGAGGATCTGGTGGGGATGGTTTCTATCAGTAACTGTTACAGGCGCTTTAGTCAAGAATTTGTAGCTCTGCAATCAGCCTACCATTTGTATTCTACATTGTCAGGATATTTTGACCTACAGGGCAGACCCAGCATCCTGACTCATCCCCATTTCCCATTGCCACTTAATGTTCCTTGGGAGATGGGATAAGGGTATTGTTTCATGGTAGACGAACATGTCAGCTACTAGTGCAGTGATTTCTAAAGGATGATGACTGGAGCACTGGATGAATGTTTTCAGACTGGAAGGAGTAAGATAATTAATAGATTGTGAGCTCCTCTAAGTTGTTCAAGATGCTTATAATCACTAAGTGTGTAGGTTTTGACTTTCCTGAAAGCCTTGCCACATGTTGCAGAATACTTGTGCTCACTCAGTTGTACTTCCTTAAGTGCAGTGGCTTAAACGTAATGAAGCTCAGACCATTTTGTCAGTGTTACTGAATTATATCTGGACAATTAAATTCAGTAGCTTGTTCCACAAGTGGCAGAACAAAGCCGTTTTATTTTCTCCAGATTGATATACCAACCCTAGTTTGCCCACATATGTCCTGCAGCTTCTGTCCTTAATAGCAATGCCATTATTCTGTGTCCATTGTCATTCCTTCGAAGGAGTTTCAAGCTCATTCCTATATACACTGGTTTTCTCACTTTGCACTTGTCATCTTCCTTCACTGCCCCTGAACTCCCATGGACAACCAACAGTCTTCTTATGTTGGACTTG
Source organism: Coracopsis vasa (assembly GCA_026283785.1). NCBI lineage: Eukaryota > Metazoa > Chordata > Aves > Psittaciformes > Psittacidae > Coracopsis > Coracopsis vasa. The sequence goes on from JANHGB010007511.1 coordinate 21,526, forward strand.
TGCTCTTAAAAGCATATGTATGTGTGTGGACCTGGAGCAGCTGTTAAGCTGCAATGGAGCTGTAGCTTTGCCTTTTGTAAGGGGCTTTGTTTTTCTGTCCTTTACCTGACCACTGACTTCCACAAAACTCACTGAAATCCTTCGAGAGCCAATCCTCTAAAATTTAGATGAAATTGGCCAGGAGTTTCCAAAGGTAATGGTAGCAGTATGGATGGGGAAAGGAAGAATAAAATTGGTTGACATAATGATTTAAACCTTGTGTTTTGGGGCAGCCAGACTAAACCGCCTTAATTCCTGCCTTTTGCAGAGAGTATAATGTGTGATTAGGATCCCAAACCAACGGGTAAGATTTAGCTAAAGTTCTCCAAAGTGTGTTACAAATCTGTCCAATTCCAAAAAGTGTCAGATTTACATGCAGATCTGATGAGAGCTGAAGGATGTGTGAAATCACTTTCAGTAGACAGCTTCTGATTCCCTGAACACCTGATGAGGTTCATGTAGGCTGTGTGTCAGGAAGTACGTGTATTGTACTACTAAAATGTCACCTCTCTCTAGACACCGTCATCTTTCTGCTGAGTTTGGATGGCATGCAAATACCTTGTGAAAAAGGCTAAAAGCCTTTCATTTGCATGTGTTTCTTGGAGGTGTTCGTGCGAAAGTGTGTGCACCTTCTGGAGCGAGTACTGCTGCCAGCATTGCATGCAGAAGAATCTTTGTCAAGCACGTGGTTTGCTTGACAAAAGGGGTAGTGTTCTTGGAAATTCAGATTCATTCTGTTCCTATTAGCTTGGTTTTGTTACAGTTCAGTTCTGCTGTTGTTTGTCCCAGCTTGTAAAAAAAACCCAAACAAGAGATTTTTGGGTTCTAGGTAGGTGTCAAGTCAAGTTCCTCTGTGCACATGCTTATAGCAGGCTTGCCTGTGACATGAAGAGCTGAGTCTTGGTGAATATTTCTCTTTAATCTGTCAATAGGTCAAAATCATACAAATGTGGATTTCTTGGTTGGGGATTAATAAGAACAATTGATACCCCTGGTAATTAAAGCATGAAAATGACATTGGGAATGCCTGCTGTCCTGAGTAATGTATTTGCAGGTAAAAGCCTGGCAGGTTCGATTTCATGGTGTCACAGTGAAGCGCAGGCATCCATGGAAAAAGAATCAACTGCTGAAAATGATCAAATGTGAACTAATCAGGATGCTTGATGTTTTCTGAGGGAAAGAAGTGAGTGCTGTGATGCTGAGTAAGAAGAGACAGAATGCTTCTTTGGGGGCTTTTTTTGTGGGTTTCTTTGAACTTACCGTAATAAGTGTTTAATTCTTGGTTTATTTTTATCTTCTTCCTATGGAAGGAGCGAGACTGCAAGGATTTGATAGCTTAGAGATGTATAGACCTAATTTGCTTTCTGGAAAAAAGGACTGAACCCCAAATCCAGGGGAAATAACTATTTTTAAGTTTTCAGTAATTAAAAAAAAAAACCCACAAAAGGTAGAATTTTAAATGGAATGAAAATAGGAGGATTAACAGGCCAAAATATGTAAATAAGTTGTATATATTCAGTGGCCCTAAAACTAACTCGATTTTTGTATAGTCACAGAAACAAAAGTAGTTTTCTCTTTACCTCTAAAATTCCTCTTCCCAAATCACATTTATATGCTGTATTTCATATGGCTTTTGTTTTGCTGTAAGCAAATATTTTGGTGTGGATTTTCATGTAAATTGAAGTTACTAGATAATTTTTATTTTACAGTGTATTGATTTCCCAAACAAGGAGAAGAATAATTTCTCTGAGGCAACAGGACTGGACTGTGTACTAGTCTTTCCAGATGGAAGCGTAGCACATATAAGAAACTCCTTTGAGGAGGAGCATATGAAAAGGTTCTCTTTGTAATGGATAAGTCTATTTTATTGTTAGTGTCTCGAGTTGTCACTGTCTGTCTGTGGACTGAGTATGGTAATCATAGAATACTTTGGGTTGGAGGTGCTTAGCATCTTCTTATACATGCTAACAGCTGCACAGGCATTGAGGATGGTGGTGTGTGGATGGGCTTTTTGGTAGTAGTTTGGGTTTTCTTTTGGTGATGGCTTTTAATATGAACCTCAACAGAAAAACCTTGTCATCCATCCTGTACCCCTGGTCTTCATTGCCATGTTAGAAGCCCGTTGTGGGGCTAACCATCCTCAGCTATCACTGCTGCTTAATCACACTGGCTTGCAGTTCAGGGTCAAGGCAGGGTGCTAGAGAGCTACCCAGGTCCCAGTGACTACCTGGTAAGTAACCTAACTCAGCTGCACCATGCTACAGAGGCAGCCCTAGACAACAAAAGGCACACATGTGGCCTTCATAAACCTCATTAACTCTTTTAGCAGAGTGCTACTTTGACATATTAATTAGTTGCCATGTTTTCTTTTACTCCAGGTTAACCTTTGCTTTGGTCACTTGATTCAAAAGACTGATAATTGCAAGGCTGTTAGAGGTCTGTTTATGCAAAGTGTACTTAAAGGGGCTTTGCTGTCTGAGTGAACAGGCAAATGTTTCATATCATTTGAGGGCTGCTGGGTAGTGCTTGCCCCACACTCCTCTCCTTAGAGAGAAAGAGCAACTAAGGAGAAACAAAGCAAAGATAACAGAATACCAAAGAAGTTACTGCTAAGGAAACCAGTTCTTCATTGTAAAATAAATGGAATAGTGAAAGAGTGGTCTAATATAAAGTTGTTAGGCAAGGAAAATACTTATGTTATTTTCTGCATTATGTTACAATATTTTTTGTATAAATGCTTGTAATGTGCTTTATTTATTCATTTACAATGAAAGCAAGCAATGCTTTTCACAAAATGTTACATTGATGCTTTGTCGCAGCTTTTGTCCACTATTTCAATCAAACCTAGTGCCCGGAATCTGTGAATAGTTTTGATTGTCCCCAAACTGGATCAGGTTTTTGTTGTTAGCAGTAAGTTACCTGAGTGAAAAATTTCACTCTGACCTGATTTCTACAATTACTTGTAATACGTGTTTGCTGTTAGCTGAGTATTGGTTGGTAAGTGCTGGTAGCACAAGCAGAAAGATGGTTTTAGGCAAACTTTACCCAGTTACGTCTTTAGAGCTAAAGTCTCAGTGTTCAGAAAATAGTGGCATAAAAGCTGACTTTGTCCATTTGTGTGTACAAACATTTGCATTCAAATATTAAGGAAATGTCTACTTGAGTTTTCAGATTTGTAGTTACATTAAACTAGGACATTACACTTACTGTATATCAGGACGCTTAGACTGATACAACACATGTCAAAACAGAAGTTCATGTTTTATCCTTCTTGCTGTGGTAATTCATTGCAGAAAGGCATGGGACTTATAAAATAGCATCTACTATTCAGGCTGAAAGCTTTTTCTGGCCAGACATGAGTCATTCTTACCTATTCCTATTACCCCTTGCACAATGGGATTGTGCCTTCTTAGCACTACCACTTTTCAGGTAATAAATGTAGCAGTAAAAATACTTTTTCCTGAACTTATCTCCTACAAAAAAGTGCCATTATCTCACTGTCAGAAACATTGAAGTTTCCTTTTTCTTTCTTTCTTTGACCTACTTTGTAGGGTAGATACTTACTTAGAGTTCTTCATTTTCCACAACCAATCTGTCTGTATTCTTTATTGCGTGCATCTTGGTTTCTTTGTCATTTAGTACATTGCAATTAATTTAAATTCTAAGTAAATATTTAATTTTAAGTTAGTGCTCTATTTTATGATTATAAACCAGGAATACGAATATGGATCTTAAGTAATTCTGAGAGACAGATTGTTTTTACACAGATGTATATTTAAGCTCATCAATGTAGAGAATAAGATTGTTTTGAAAATGTAGAAACTCATTTTTAGCTAGCATAGGTTCATGCCAGGGTATTTCCATTGTTCATTGTCAGAGATTTGGTTGATATTCTGACTGTTAAAAGATGCAAAGCACAGGAGCAAGTGTTGTATGCCAAAAGAAATGTCGTTTGAGTACCTAAAAATAC
>JANHGB010007514.1:0-35336 GCA_026283785.1 Coracopsis vasa
GGATGGAGGCCATCGAGGATCTGGCTCTCAAACCCTGCACCTCCTCCATCTACCTGCGGCCTTACCGCCTCAGTTACCGGCAGGTGAGTGGCTCCGGCAGCTCGCCCCTTGGCGCCCACCCAGCCCCTTCCCTCACGGCCGAGCCAAGTCCTCCCGTCCCCTTCACCCTCCTCTTCTTTCCGCCGCGGGCAGGCGGAGGAGCCTCTGCTGGCTTGTCACAGCGCGGAGGGGCTGGAGGCCGAGGGAGACGGACGGGCGGGCTGGCTGGCTGGCTGGCTGGCTGGCTGGCTGGCTGGCCCACGAGCTCCTCTGCTGTCCTGTCATCTCCCCCGTGCCTCCGCCATTTTGGGAGAGGGCGGTGGTGCTTCAGCCTCATGGCGCCCCGCCGCCCCGCCCGGAACTGCTCTTCTGCCGGCTGCGCTCCCGCTGCCTTCCCACCGCAGCCTTCCCCGGCCAGCGGGGCGGGCGGGGTTGTAATCGCACAGCGGGCGTAGCCCGGAAGGCCGTGGGGTCGCTGCCGTGGGGTCTGCTACCCGCTCCAGCTCCTCCATGGGCCTGCTGTGACCCCCGGTGCCCGCAGCCTCAGCGGGGTCCGAGACTGTCATCCTAACCACGTTCTGGTTTATCACCTTTGAGCGTGCACTTCTTCATTTGGGCCTTGCTTTAGTGCTGGTAGTTTTCAATCGAGCACATTGCTGCCTAGCCCTCAGCGCAGCACATTGCTACACTGAGAAGTTATGCCTGGTCAGCATTTTTACATCAATGCGAGTCACCTTTCACAGGATCCTTGAGAACTGGCACCTCTCTCAGTGGCAGGCAAGGTGTGAAAGGGAAGTCACTTCTTGCAATAAAGGATTCCTTGAGCATTTTGTGTGAGAGAGGTCATGCGGGAAGCTGGTTGTTTCTGTAGCTGATGATGCACCATTGGCCGGTCCAGGCTGAACCTCCTACCCAGGTAAAGGCATGGAAGTGACAATGCAGCAGGATTTGGACAGCCTTAGAAATGCATGCTGCAGACCACATCTTCTCTTACTTTGTGTTGCTCTTAAACACATCAGTTGAAAATGCAGAAAAGGGAACGTATATAGAGGAGTTGTGTTCAAGTCCAGCAATGAGTTAAGGAACAGCAAGGATTCAAGTAACTTGCATCAAAACAGATAAACCCATCTTTTCACGTTTTTAAAAATACATTTTGTTTATAATTTTCCTGAAGAAAGCTCACTTCTCATTGGTTGGGATAAGTAAGACATTTGTGAACAGGTGAAGGCTTTCGATTGAATTAATGATTTATTTTTAGGGATCAGAAAACCTGAAGAACGTTCTTTCATGTTCTGAATTTTTCTGGGTTAGTTCTTAATTTTATTTTAATTTCTGAGTCATGCTCTATTTACATGAAAAGTGAGATTTAATTGAAACGTACAAAACAGTATTACAAAATTACATTTAATTGAATAAAAGTACTTTCAATGAGATGAGTATGGTGAAGAACAAACGAGGATGTGTTTGGTCGAGTGCTTTGATTTGACAGAGACCAGTATTGCCACCAAAAGATACAGACTTGTCTTTTCTGCACATCTTGCTACTTCCTCTCTTTGCACAAGTGTTTGTGCAGCAACATGGAGCTAGATGAGGGATGTGGTCCAGGTCAAACCTAATTGGCCAAAAAAAAGTTAGTTTTAACCTAAACAAAATCTTCTGATTTAATTCAAATGCTTATGCTGGCAAAGGGAAGGTGGTAATGTGGTGGTTAGGGATGAGAGTTTGGGGGCTGGCTGAGGGCAGAGACTGTTTCTCTTGGCCACATCACTGTCTTAAAATGAATATGAAAATGTAGTTTATATGGCATTTGTACAGGAGCTGGCTTGCGTCCAGCCTACTGGGAGCATAAACTCAACAAATGCACAGCTTCCTGTACCTGACCTGAGAGACAAGTCCTATGTTTATTAAAAACATATTTTGTATTTAAAAACTGACTTACTAACCAGAGGGAATACTAAGTATTTTCAGTCATTTGACTAATTGTTTCAAAGGCATTTAGGCCTGCTGAAAACCCTATTAAATAACTAAACAGTTTAGCATTTAAAATCTAAATGAGCTAGGTGCATGATCTGCTTAAGAATTTCTGAAAATTCCACCACTCATCTAAGACTGAAAATTATTTACAAAATCTAGCCCTTGATGTTAATGGTTTTATGCTGAGCAGGTCTTCCCCCGTCCAACTTCTTTTTATTCACTAGCTGAAAAAAAGAAAAACTTTTCTTCTTCTCAGTTCCTAATTGCTGCTGTATCTTAGAGTAATATTAGTTTCCCCCTTCCATGGATTCCCTGCACCTGCTTGCTGAGCTTAACCCAGATATTATAAAAAAGTATTTCTGAATAAGAGAATAATTTATATGAGGAAAACTTAAATACTGGCATTTGTTGCACTATGAAAACTGAAACTGATTTGGATGCAATATGTGGCATCATGATGTGAGTAGAAGGCTTGGGTGAGCTTACAGGTACATTTTGTGAAGCTGTAACATGTCCCTTATAATTCATTGTAGTCTGAAAAAGATTCACTGATGCGTATTCTTGTGTTCATATAATATTGATGAAGGATAATTTGGGCCTTGAAGATTAAGATTTTGAAATCTATTTTCAAACAGATACGTTCCTAAAATAGACATTGATACTTCAACATAAATTCTTTGCCCGAGAACATACATAAAATGGGAATTATTTTCTGACTTTGTTTTTCACAACTACTGCTTTTCTGTGCAAACAGGAAATTGAAAGGGTTTTTACATACATGTGATTTTAAGATTATTTCTAAGCATTCATGACCATTTATATTACAGCATTGATTCCTAGACATTTTTTCTAAAAATCATGCTACTTCTGTGAATGTAATTTGGATCCCATCACTGTAGCTAAAACAGTTCAGTCTGTATAAGTGGAACATAAATTTAGATACAGGTGATTAATTTCACAGTTTTCCCTGCTAGTGTGATTTTATCCATTCAACCTGCACCCCACTGAGTTCTAAACACTCTAGTTCTAGCAGGTTTATAGACCACCAGAAATCTGCAAGACATCAGAGAGGATCCATTTGGGAACGGGAGGAGAGGGGATAAATCTAAACAAACTGCTGGTTTAAGCCTACACAGATTATGCACCTGAAGAAAATTGTGGTCACACCTGATCAAGGATGTAGCCAGAGACTCAGAAGGCCATCTGCCTGTTCTCTTAGGCACTTAACACATTCAAAATCGGAGGCCCAAAGGTTGGATTAGTGTTTTGATCAGCTTGGGTATCTGAATGTTCAGACACATACGGGAACAGAGTTGTATGTACTTCGAGTCAAGTGAAGTGGTTACTATCATGTTAGAGAAAACTCCAGCAATGTCCTTCTAGGTTTGTGCTTGAGTCCTGAGTTCCCCTGTGTTGTAAAGAGCTTGAGTCATCCTTTGGATTGAACCTGTTACATTGGTTACATATAGAAATACTCTTCCAAAAGACACAAGAAAAGCATAAGTTTCTGGTTATTTTGCTGTCATAAGGGTTGTCTTAAGTTGTAGCAGTTTCCGATGGTACAGCAATTTATGCTGATGGTGGATCTGCTCTCCCAGTAAAGGGTTGTGAGATCTTTGATAATCCTCTTCCTCTGCCCACTCATACTTTACGTGAAATTGATGACCTCTGAATGTTTCCTATAGAGCATAAAAGTAGGTGTACACCTTCTGAAGGAATTCTAGGTTTTGAACGATGCAAACTGAGGCAGCTTGTAGCTTGGTGTTTGGCATCCAAGCTGTGGCGAGTAGGCTGGCTCACCAGACAAATCACTGTACCAATCACTTTTTAAAATTATTGTTCCCTCTTTCTGTAGTGCAAAGGTAGAAATAAAAGTGCAGTAAAGGAGCCATGGAATTCAGAAAACTGTAGGAATATTTGGTTAGGGTCAACATGGAGGGGTAAGGTATAGTTTTAAATGGTGTTCTTTAAAATAGGCATCTGACAGCTCCTCAAAATGGCTCTCACTTACAACTTAGGATTTTCAGCTATGGGCCCTTTCCTCCAGGTGGGGCCCTCTGTCAAGTAAGCCATGTTGTTTCAAGTGAGGTGGCCTGAGGGTGAGAGATGGATGAGTTATCTCAGTTAGCCTGATGAATATCCTCTTCATTTTGTTGGTAGAAACCCTGTTTACATATTTTTGTTCTGCTTGGTATTGAAAGAAAATAATTAATTTTTCTCACATACAGGATAGCATGTGGCTGGTTTTAATGTGTACTTGCCCCCAAAGTGCAAACTGATTTGTTATCTAAAATGAGTTTGTTTTTTGGTTTTGTTTTTTTGAACATATATCATGTCCTTAAGAATTGGCTTCTTTACCAGGAACTCCATGGTAAATCTCTTTTCACTTTTTCCTATTGAAGATTTTCTGCTTTTCATAAATAATGTATTCAAGAGACCAGAGGGATGGCTAATGAGAGATTAACTCAATGCCCAACGGCTAGGGCATTTCCCTGGGATGTGGTAGAGTCAGGCTGCAAGATCTTGCTTCAATTAATACTGCTTCCCACATCACAGCAGAGTGTGTTCACTGCTGGGAAACACATTGGTGTGTAAATCTTCAGCTCTTTTGTGTGTGTTATCCAGACACTGGCCTATATATTAGACAGACAAAAAAAAAAATCAAGTTTAATAATTTTGCTGAGTCTGTCACGAAGTAGACTCTGAGAAGTAACAGTTGAGAAGAGTTGTTAAGATTTGGGGCAGCATTAAGTATCCAAATGGGAACTTGTATTCAATGTAGTCTTCTTAATCAGCACCTGAGCAGGGATGTCAGTGGTTCTGTCTGTTGGATTTGGACCCTAACACAGGGCTTTAACAGAGAGAGCTCTGGTCAATCTTGTAATAATTTGAGAAGTTACTGCATGCAATTATTTGTCCCCATACTAGCAGTTATTAACCTCTGAGAATCAGCAGAAAGTAGTTTTGATCCAGCTTTTACTCTGCTGTTCCAGTTCAGATCTCCAGCAGCCCTTTAAGCTAAATTGCTGAGCTTTGCGCAGAACTAAGTGAATTGCATTTGCGTATTCTTTTTGGTGACCTCTGTGCTGGGGACAGTATCCTTCAAGGGGAGTTAAAGCATCAGCTCATAGGGGGAAGCATCTAGCTGGGGGAATAATATCTTGAGCTGTTACAAAAACTTTTGGCGAGAGCTCACATATCAAAGCCTTTGTGGATCTAGCTCATGCTCCTGTAGCTTTGTGTTTGAAGGTTGTTCTGGCAAGAGAATTCTTGCCACTGTTTCCTTGCATTATATAAACATATACGTGCAGTCTGCCCAGGAACTTTTAGAAGTTTGCTACTAGACTAGTATTAACCATCAGTAATTTTCCCAGTATGCATGTGACTGAGTTTGTATTTTGAATCACCTGTGGGATGGTGAATGGGCAGCACTTTCAGTGATGTGGGATAAACCTCGAAAACTCCATGGGTATCGACTGAACTGTACATTCGGTAGTGGCAAATTGGAACTATTTGCTGTTCATGAGCTTCACATTCCTTCTGCACTTCAGAGTAGTCCAGTGCCTGAGCATTCATTGCATTTCCTCTATTGATTTAATGTTTAGAGTCATTCACTTTGAAGTTGAATGTGAAAAGTGCTCCCTTCAGTTTAATTTTAATGCATGATATTTTCATTTGATGTTAAGGGAATTCAGTTATAATCTCTTTGAGTTTTACAGTCATATTGAAGTAATTCTCAAGTCTGTAGATTTTAACACACCATGAACTTTAAAATGGGTAGAAAATGTACTTCAGGAGTAATGCGCAATTCATCAGTGAAGAAGGAATTTCTGTTTTTAACCTTAGATTGGCTACTGCTTTCTTTTGTGACCATGAGCAGCCACTCTATTTCTGTGCCTTACAATTTAACTGTCTTGGAGATGTCATGAGGTTTAAAATATGTATACATGCAGGAAAAAGTGAGGCCTGTATCATTAGTATCTTGAAATCTTCGAAGATGAAAAAAGCAAAGCAGTGCAGTGTTACAATAATATTAACAATCTGATTTTGCATTCAGATTATTATTATTTTTTTTTTTTTTTTTTAATATGGAAATAGCAACCTGAATGTGCCCAGCTGCCTGAAACATTCTCTGGAACTTCCGTCTGCTTTTTTCTAAATATAAAACATTCTTTTCTATTTTGACAATTAAAAACGATGATGTTGAGGGAGTAAACAGATTTTTAAGTTACCTGTTCAAACAAGTGAGTCTTCTGTTGAATCTTCAAAAGGCTCTAGTAGTAGGAAATATGCTACTGAGAAATACATTTGTTTGTAGTTCATTTTTTCAAAGCAGTGCAATAAAAGGAAATGCCATTTTTGCTGCAGAATTTGTCTCATTTTCTTCAGCTTGTCAAGTCTATTAATGTCAGTACATAGTATTAATCTTAAATGCAAACATAACTGCTTCTAGCTCAGGAAGTCCCTGAGCTGCAAATTGCAGGAGGCTGAGAGTATTTTAACAGTATATTCTTCCTCAGGCACTTTGATTTCTGCCAGAGGTAGAATCCTGGATGAGACAGATTTTTGATCTGACTGATCTGATGGCTTCTGTGTTAACTGGAATTACGGTTGAAGCGCAGTATAATTCTTTTATATGGGTGAAAGAAATGTGAAACATTAGGGAATTAAATACCAAGGGAGCATAATTTCCTGTGGGAGAAACAGTGCTCTTTGCAATTAGAGCACAGGTTTAAAAGAAGAAATTAAGGAATCTAGGCGTATCTGATTCTGCTTTGCCATATAACTTGAATTCAACTCTGGAAATTTGTACGAGTTATTTTTGTATGGGACTTTTATGAATTGCTAAAGGGGGAAATGAGAAGAATTAGTTAATAAAAATAGTCGTGGAAAACAACACTAATACTTGGGTATTTTTTTTCAGCAAATATTATGTTGTATTAGCCTTAATTTCTCTATCCAGCATGCTTTGACAAGTGAATGTAGGGGGTTTTGAAGTAAATATGTGAAAAGTAGTTGGCTGTGACAAAATAATGTGGTTTTAGGTCCATCATATTATGATTTAACAAACTTATGAAAACAAATGTCACTTATTGGAAAGTATAAGGCTTTGTTGAGCACCTTTTTTAACTTCCTTGCACAGGGCCAAAAATGTGTTTACAGTTGCATGAATGAACATTAAAATCTCATTTAATGTCACCAATAGCTAGGTTACTTGGGTTACTGTGCAATAGCTATGTAATTAAGATTGAGTGTTAGGAAGAGGTACATAAGTTGTAGTTAGCTTAAACCAGTATTTTTCAAGTTCTGATATGTAGCTCATAGAGGGCTGTTAGACTACTTGTAGGTCATCCATGTGAGTCATCTAAGAAAAGCAGATCAATTATCAGCAAATTTTAATGTACTGCCAAAGTCTGCAGCTTCACTGGAAGATGTCTCCAGGTCTGCAGATGAAGAGGTTGAAAACCATTGGCTTTGACAATACCATTCCAGTCGCCTCATCTGCAAGGGCTTGTCTACACAGGACTTTCCTGATTAACTCCACGTCTCATTCTACAACAAAGAGTCTGGTTCTGTTTATGTTAAACCATTTTCAAAGTATGATTGCACTTTGAATTCATACCCTACGTTAATCCATGTTAACTTTCCAGTGCATGCCCTAAGGGAGCAGTAAACTAAACTGAATGACTGTGTCCACACAGGGGTTTAATGGAGTTTTAACTAGCAGAATTCAAGTTCATCAAGGCACTTACTTCGGCTTCATTTTATTAATGTCCTGGTATAGACAAGCCCTAAGAATAGAATTGGTTTAGTTTGAAGTGAATGAGCCATGTTACAAAATCCATCACTGAGATTTTATAGTATTTTATAGTATTTTGTGAGTGTTTGTGAAAGTAGGCATTTTTTTACTTGTTTGATATTATCTCTTGTAGATCTGAGAAGTAAAATCATATTCCATGTTCTTCAACAACTAAGTGCTGTATTTGTTTTCCAGCTTGGATCAAAATACATATGTTTGCTTAAATAGCAGAAACTTAATTTTCTCAGTACAAAAATATCTATCATCTGAATCATTTCAGCAACGACACTATGTGTATTTGGTATGTTTTAAAGCCAGATGAATGCTGTAACATTTTAAGTGTTTACAGCAAATCTGAATATTATGGAAATTAGACATTTCCTGTAAATGGGAATATTCTTTAAAATGTCTGGATTTGATGTTCTATATGGGGTGAAACTCATGGGATATATGTATGGGATATGCTTTATTATATTTCTGAAAATACAAGTGTGTTTTAACTAATGATTTTACTTCAAGTGCTGCCATATTTAAAATACATTTGTATTTTCAGCTGTAAGTCGTAAAAGGTCAGCTCCTGTGCTTTGAAAACTCTACAGAAGTTGATGTTGCGTTAATAAGCATGTTTTAAACAGCAGGCAGAGAAAGTTCATTGCTCCTCTGACTTGCATTCAGATTAATTATTCTTCATGATTTTTAACTAGAACAAGTTAAAGAACTTAGTTTTTTTGTACTGTCCTTCAGACATTGATAAAAATCTTGTTAATACAGTAACGCTGAAGTTTACTGAAGTTTAAACAAAGTAAAGCTCAGTTTTTCTTACTGGTCAGCTTATGGCACACTAAAGCCCTGATCACTGATCAAAACAGCATTAATTATTTGTTTCACGTTGCGATTGCTGTGTCAAAATCCTTTAAATACCTCTTGGAGCTGAGAGGGAATCTTATGGCCTGTGACAGAGCAGCTGGTCTGGACATGGGCTGATGCCCCAGTTGACAGGTTGTTGGATTAGAAAGAATATCAAAGGCAGTAAGTAAGATTAGGGATAAGTGAACATCTGACAGCAGTTTGCAGCAGGGGAGAACAGATGATAAACAATGGGAGCGGGGTGCGTGGGGGGAGTAAGAGGTGAGAAGGCCATGGGAAAAGTGTGGCAGCAATCGCTAAAGCTCCAGGTTGCTGAGCCTCATGAATAGAACAGGAAATGGGATTTGCTGGGACAGATGTGCTGAGCAGTGATGAATACATTATAGGGAAATGAGGCTAAACTCCTAAAGGTGAGAGATGTTCTTTCTGTGAAAATAGAAAATCTGGGAAAAGAAAAGTTTACCCTCCTGGAGAAGTAAACATTAATAGTTGAAAACTAGTAGACAGAAGTAGTGCTAATGGTAATTTTGATTAAATGATTATTCCACAGTAGCATTCATGATGAGCTCCAGGTCATGTACTTCAAGCACAACAATCTTACAGTGCAATTACATATATAGTATTGCAAGTATTTATTTTAATCCTAACATCAGACAAATGGTTGAAGAGTTTGAATAATGGAACAGGCTGAATGGAGGCTGTGACTGGATAATGCTTAGATGCATATTCTGTATCTGGCCTATATTATGTAACATAGTACTTGTATTATGTATATTTGATCTGAGAGTTGTGCTGAGTGATCTTGTGAGGTCCTTTCAGGCTTACATATTTCAATTCTGTAAAGTGATTGTATCCTTGTAGAAAATTATACACAAGTGTTCCTGTTCCTCAGGATATTGTTTCTGTACTTCTCGAAACTTCTTTAGTTTATATTATTGATGGATCTTCTTTATCCAATATTTGGGTTATAATGATCTCAAAGCCAACAGAAACTTTTTATGTGTTTACTGATAGGATTATAAGTCAGTTCACCGATTTAGAATTTATGTGTGCCTTTTTTAATTTTTAAAGAAAATATCATTAAAAAACCCCAGATCTCACATTAACATTTTAATAGGGTATTACTTTAGCAGAAGGGAGTGCTGCAGAAAGTTAATGTTGCTCTGAGAAAGTACTGATACGTTATCAGACATTTCGAAGTTTATTCCACAGTGTATTCTCCCAGTTTGTTTTACAAATAGAAGCTTGCTAAAATAAAGTAGACACACATGCTGAGAGTCACCAATTGGAAAACATAAAGCTTAGCAGTGTAAGGACAAGGGGTGACTTGGCTGTAATGGGCATGCCCACCATCTGTCTTTTCTGACCTCAGATTTCTCATATATGCTGCCCCTGTCCTCAAGATAAGGAGGCAATGTATCTGGTCTCCTTTAGTCTGTGTTTGCTCCTAGCCATGTCTGCTGAGGTTGTAACTAGAATCTTGGGTGAATAGCTATGTCCTGCTTCATGGAAGTAGCTGTTCCTATTGCAGAAATTACATGTGTGGTGTTTTGACCACAGCGGCATCATTTGAATATAGCAATTAAAGAATCTGTAGAGCTCTGGAGTTCCAGAAGTTCCCCAAAATTAGTGATCAACAAAGGTTGTCCTTCAAGTGGCCATAATAATAAAGAAATAAAATGGTGGTGAACACAGAAAGACAGAGATTAAAAAGTATGCTTTAGTGATTCTATCCTAATAGTTGTTTTCCATAAAACTTTGATTTCTACATTTGCATGAAACTATAAGCAAAGAACTTACCATTTGTTACAGGCAGTTCCCATTTTTAAAGAGTAGTTGAAGATGATTTGCAGTTGGCTTGCATGGTTCTTTGTATTCCAAAAATTACAGGGTCAGTGTCATTATGAAGGTTTCAGAAATACTGCAGTAAAACATTGAACTGTGTATAAATCACTAATCAGTTAATCACTAATTAATTCTATTAACTGAATGCCAGTTGTATATGACTTTTAAGTAATGGGTATATTTGTCTTTGCCAGTGCTTTCTTTAGAATAGATAACAGTTTAGAAGATGTTCCCAAGTTACTTCTTGAATCCTACTGTGTATTACTTTTTTCCCATCAGGAAAAGGATGAGGACATGACCACCATTATGGGAATCAGATTTCGGTTGAGTCTATCAAAATTGAGAGGTAAAAGTGAAATTAAGAAAATAGCAGAACCTGGAGCTAGTTGCTTCAAGAGCAGTCACTTTGAACTGATCTTTTTGGGGAGGTTGTGAGGAGAGGATGAAAAGCCCTGAGAATCTTTGTGAGAAGGATCTGTGAGAAAGTCTTAGGAGAAAAAACTGAAGATTGTTACTAAGCCTTGGCTTCTGTTAGCCCCCTGCTGCTGTTCTTCATCAAATTGTTATAATGGCTTTCAAAGCAAGTGAGTGGAAAATGGTTTCTCTGGAACTTTAAGGAGTCTGAACTGAAAATTGTCACTGCTTTATAAGTAAAACACTGAATACTTCAAAGATTGATGGAAGAATTGCTTGTTAAACACATTGTAGATGTTAATTAAAAAAAAAGGGAGATATCATAAAAGAGACATCAGATCATCCTAACTACCTAAAGGTGAAAGCTTAATAGCTTGTCATCTGCTCAGGAGCCTGTGTTAAGTATCTCTTTCGTAGCTTGTGTGACCCTCTGTGTGTGTGCAAGACTTTTTTTTCCCCCAAGAGTTTTGTTTTTTTCCTACATACGGAGAGAAAAGTACACAAGCATAAAAACGGTGATGGTGGTTACTGTGCTTTTTCATTTTCTTTCCCTGTATTTAGGGATGCTGCCTTCTGGTATTTTTAATTACCTAGTGCTTCAAATTCTTACCTATTTCTGAAGTAGTTCTTTCTGTTGTGCTGTATAAAATTTATTCTGTATGTTCAGTGTGTGCAAAATGCATTTGTGTATCATCTAGTAATTGTGTTTCTTCTGGAACCTGGTCCTCTCGCTTTCTTCCCCTCTCCCCACCTTCTTTTACCTCCACAGTTCTCCTGGCCAGTAAATTGTGTATTATTTTAAAGTTGAGTAGTAGATCTAACAAAAAAAGTCGAGGAAAACAAAAAGTGTGCATAGAAAACATTGCCACTGAGATTTTGAGCTTCATTTTTTTAAGTCAGATGCTTGTTCTGATGTCATGCTGCATATGATCAAGGTGCATATTTAGTAAGCAAATACAAACATTTGTTTTAAAAGACTAGAAGGATTCCTTAGCAAGCTGCTAAACCACACGGTGCATTCTTCACTATCCATCTTAAGATTTCAGAAATGTTCAGTGTTGTAGTTTCAATTTTAATTTGCGAGTTCTTTCTGGAATTCAACACGTACATCTATGCATGATTCTGACTGCAGATCTGACTCTTGATGTGGAAAATTGTTTTTCCCAAGAGCCTGATGTGAGGTAAATGCAATTACTAGGTTTTCTGCACATTATATGCTTAGAAATGGTATATATCCTGAAAAGCTTAACATTATTTGAGTGATTCTGTAGGATTTTCATGATGTATGAGATCATTTAAATTAGGAGTAGAAATATCGACTGTGTAATCAATTATGTAGAATTTGATAACTTGCTGTTACTGTTTTAGGGAATTTTTCAATTATACTTGTCATTTAGCTGCTGTTTTAATTAGCTGTATTAACTATCTGTGAACTTGGAATGAGTGTAGCATTTTGTTTTGCAGCATAAAATGATTCTAGGCTATAAATGGATCTGGCTAGACACTAAGATCCTTAGCATATATTTTTATAAACTCTTGAAATTCCAACTTTGCTAAATAAAATATTTTTTTGCTCTTCTCATTGGTGAGGCCACTTGATTGTTGCTATTTAATCCTAGTGTAGGCAAAGCCTAAAGCAGTTCAACACATTTTTTGTTTGTTTTTTTGTTTGTTCTACTTAGAAAGTAAAAAGTGCCACAGCAGTTTAGTGCTTTTTGACCAGAAACTACATGTTCTGACAAACTGAGTTGGAAGTCAGGATGTGGAAAAAACAGGGTAAACAGATAAATTTGTATAGTAAGTATAACATTGTAAATATTTATTTAGTTGTTTGGTTTTTTTTTTAGATTTAGAATACGAACCTATATATCTCTTGTATAAATTCTTATCTTCTTCTGCTGAAATAAACTATCACTGTTGGCTTCATTCAATTTCGTTTTGGCTTTAAGATCTACCTCTGCTGTTGCTTGGCCACCTAGCTTGTTGAGCTTTTGAAGCAGCAGGATTGGAAGAAAAGTTAGCTATCAAATCTTTTGGCAAATCTGTCTTAGAATTTCATATGTATGTCTGCACTTAGCACTCTCAGTGTTATAATGTTTCTGATGCTTTAAAGCAGTGAACGTAGGTAGTCGGTTTCTGGCTTACTTGGTCTGCGAGACTTCTGTGGCTTTTTGGACTCTTCCATATCACTGCAGTTTGTACAGCCTAAAATTGTATCTGTAACTCATCAGTTAAAGCATAACGTGAGGCTATTGGTCTCCAGTGAAACCAGCCAGTAATCATCAGTACAGGAATGACATCTATAGTACTTTAAGGCATAATTCCTCTAAATTTGAAACCTGATTGTTTCTGTGAACCATCGTTTTTTCTTGTCGAGGGGAGGTGGTTGACCTGTCTGGAGAACCCTGTTTCTTTTTATCTTGTTGCTTTCTCCTTGATCTGTTTAGGAGTTCAGACCTCTTGGCAAAACTCTTACAAGACTCACAGGAACATACAGGCCTCCCTAGAGCATTATGGTACACTCCATAGAGAAAGATTAATTTGTAAAAATAATAATATAAATGTCAGATTTAAGTGCAAGAATTATGTTTGAGGGAGTTGGGGTGTGTAGAGATTTAATCACACCTAAAGGCTGAAAAAACCTAGTCAGAGAAACCATTCCACTAAACGGAAAAACTGTTGGAATGTTTGCTTTTGAAGTTTTTCTCAAAAAAAACCCAGGTGAATGCCAGTTGGCATTGTGTCTTCCCTCCCCTCTGTCTGTACATTCTTCTGCAGCCCTTCTAATAGAGCAGTGGCATGCCTTCCAGTACTGCACTAAGTGGGATGACAAAACACACCTAACAGTTGTGCCTTGGGGAGAGGATGAAAGAGAAAAGAAACTTTCTGCAGTGCTATGTTTTGTATACATTTTGGTCATAAAAATGAGCCTTGCTCTTGCAAGGGAAGGTGTGTAATTGTCTGTAATACTTGTGGAAGTTAATTCTTACACAAGCCCTGATGGATCTGTGACGTGAATTTGTGACCTTCATTCTTTCTCTTAAGGCTCTTATGTGTATGCTGGGTTCAGGCCATTGCATGTTCAGGATAAAGTCTTAGAGCATAAGGTGTCTTGGCATTCTGTTGAAAGAGCCAACAGAAATAGCAATAAATAGTTTTAATATGCTCACAGTATTCAGTACTGTTGACGAGACATGCTCTGTATCCTGGGACCTTGTCTGTGTCTGACTTGCAGTAAGCAGTAACCTTGATTTCTATGAGCCATGGTGTGTGGGCCGTGTCCTTCTGTGCTCTGACTTCGCCATGGAGACACCATGGTGCTGCACCTGGCTTTATTCCCAACTTTGTTGAAACTTTGGATCTCCCAAGTGCTGCTTGCTAACCTTAGTCAATCTTGTTAATGCTGCTGCTTTGTGGGCATGTGTACCAGGCAGGTGTGTGATGCAAGCTGTGCAGTTTATTGTGCTGTATTGATTCAAATTCTGCATCAGAAATATCTTGTCCTCTGTAAGTTATAAATAAATGAATAGAATTGTTAATTACTTTTTAAAATCAGATTGATGTGACCCATGCTATTGCTTTATAGGTGCATTACGATACCACGTATCTTTGAAGTTATGTATGACAAATTGTTTTCTGTGTTGGTTTTTGTTGGTTTTTTTTCAATCCAATTTTAATGATGCAGCAGTCTATACACAGGCTTTTTCTTATCGGTGTTCTGTTTCAGGTGACATAGTTGGTGTTTTTTGTTTCAGAAATTAAAACAGTGTTCATCAACGGCAGAGTTTTTGAATGCAGCTTTATTATCTATCTAAAAATGAAGTGGTCCAGTACGGGTGTAGAAGAGGGGTAGTTCTGGGTTGGTTTTTTTTTTACTGCTGGTTCTTTTTCAGCCAGAAAAGATTTTAATCAGATCCTGTATAAGTTGCAGTGGAACTTGTTAGCATGACTAAAGAGGTAATGAGAAATATCAGACAATTGATGGTGGTGATTAGCATTTGGCTGAAATACTAGTGGCAACTTAAACTGTGGTTTTATGGTGGTATCAGTGTTGTTTTCCTGAATGGCACAGCAAAATTAATGATGAAAGGACAGTTTCTTTCCTTCCTCTTTTGAATGAGGGTCATGACCTAGGGTAGCAAAGAAGAAAGTATGCTTGTAGGCGTATTTGGTTGCCTTGGGTTTGATTTTAAGATTCATTTTCTCCTTCTACTTACTATATTTGTGTTTGCTTCTCTCCTTGCTGTGAGATACAAGGTGAGAACCCTAAATCCTAAGTCGGTGGGGTGAATGTCTCTGAGTCAGAGATTCTATATGGGGTTGTCATTAGCAGTACCAAATTCTTTGGGGTGTTATACTAGTAAGTGGTGAGGGGAATCACAAGTTGTGGGAATGTGATTTGGACCAAAGCAGTATTTGCCCAGTATGTATCATTTGGAGAGCCCTCTTCTTAAGGGGTTGTAAGGATATTTTGACTCATGAGTACACAGGATGTGTACAGGAAGGAGTGCAAGAATATCAAGTGAGATTTCTCATCTGCTGTGGGATGTTGGACTTACAATGGGTACTCTCTATAGAATCTCGCTCTATCTTGAAACAGCTACTACAGATATAATTGATCTAGGTGTGTTATGATGGGTGCAGAATTATTTCCCCTGTCTGTCATATCACTGGTTTGAAATTTCACATTCAGACCCTTTATCTTGGTAACTGTGGTCAAAAGAAGCAGCTGCCAATGGACCACAAAAGATTAAAACAGGTTTCCTGGACATGTTCTTCATTCTTTTGGTCTCTTTAAAAAAAAAAAAAAAAAAAATTATTTATTTTTCTTATAGTTAGCCGCGTCTCAGTAAAAATCAGCTGTTTGGAAAATGTTGTCTTTAGTGACCTGGGAGTGTAAGTGCCATTTTCCAAAGGAATTTGCAGGAACTGGTCTCACTGAATTTCACTAAGGCTTTATCATGTAGCGCAGCAGAAACAGTTTTGTAGTCTTAGGACAAATACTGCAGTTTTAATCCCACCACAGAATATGGCATTAATCAATAAAGGCATTTAGATGTTACTTGAGGTTTCTGGCATTTACCTGAAATGACAGTTGTTCTCAGTAAAGTCTGAATTCAGCAATTCCATCTTTCCAGTGAGTGCCTTAAAAGTGAAGGTTATTGAATGCAGCAAAGTGCTTTCTTAAATCTTTCAGAATTTTGTATGAATTATTATAAATTGGAACAGAGATATGAGTTTGTGTCTCTTGTTCCCCAGGTTCATTTATTACTGAACTACAAAAGCCTTGTTTGTTTGTTTCTTTCTAACTCAATGAATATGTAACAATTTATACAGATAAGGAAAACTACAGAAAAAGAAATGAAACACAGAACACACAGGAGTTCTTAGCAGCCCTCTGACTGAGGTATTTCTCTGGCTTTTATTTTCTGAGCTGGAGACAGCAGACGTGCCTCCTGTATCTGTATTTCTCAGCCTCTTAGGCTCTTCAGGGGATTTTATTTTTCATTTCTCTTAATGTTCACTGGATGTGTAATGTGTACAATAAAGTAAAAAAAAATAAAAAATCCATGCTCCTTTTCCACAGGGATGTGCTTTTAATGTTAGTATCTCTTTTGCTTGTCCTCATACAGAATTCAGAAGACAAAACATTACAATTCCTGATCACATTTTACCCAGGAGATATGTATCAATTGCTTTTAGCTTCTGATCTTCTTCAAAGATATGTATATTGATTCAACTGAATGTCATCAAGTCTAGTATGTCCATAATTATTTGGGAGATCATAGTTGTAGAATGTGGGACATGAAATTACAGGTATAGCTGTCCCCTGTTTTGTGTGGCACATACCTTTATGCAGTGGCAGCATGAGTGGCAGTGGAGGAGCTTTTTTGTGCTGAGTTGGCTTAATCACTGGGTGACGTCTTTAGTGGGGCTCAGTGTGTGGTGGCAGAAATATTTATGCTGTTTGCACGCAGGAGACCATGCAGAAAGCAGGAAAAGAGAAGGTTTTTGATCCATTTTGATGAAAGTGCTCATCTCGGTCAGATTAAGCAGAAAATATGGCAGAAGAAATCTTGGTGGTATAAATTTCCTGAGTCCCTTTGGCAGTAATTTTGCAGGGAATTTTTTTTCTTCAACCATAACAGAAAGATACTGGGAAAAGATTGCAAAAAAAGGCCTTCACTGTGCAGGTTTTCAGCAAGTATGGATTTAAGTAGCTGTGTGAGATGTGTACTGTCTGAAAGTACAGTACTCATTTACAGGAAAGTATTCTGCTGTCACGTCAGCTGAATGCACAGTTTGCAAATGATATTATCTCTGTTAAAACATCTTTCATTATTAGGAATATATTCCTTAACTATGTCCAGTCGAGGTTTCAGATTTCATGTTTTACTATAACTTTGTGGAAAAAGCAGTGTTAGTAATTTCGTAAATATGGAAAGAGTGTGTTCCTTTTATCCCTGCAAAATAAGAAGGTGTGTCACAAATGTCCAAGAGAAGACAGAGTTTAGTGAAAATGAGAAATACATCCAGCAAAATTCAATAATATGACAGGAATTTAAATGAAAGAGCAGTTGAACACTTGCTTTAAATTTTGTCATTTATATGTAGTAACGCCAGAGTCTGAAAACTTTTAACTATTAGCAATTAATTCCTTTCATCAGAATTGGAGTTAACTTCGTCCTAGGAAAACCCCATCTGCAGCTCAGCATATAACCTTAAATTATATGCTGACCTGTCAGTACAATGATGTGAGAAAAGTCATAAATTTGACCTTTGTGCATATCGTGTTTCTTAACTCAAGCACTCTATCCTTATTCTTTGTAGTATAGATTTCAGTGTGCTTCTACGTATTTGCCTTGGAATAAAGTGTTTGATATGTGTATGCAATTATTCTTAATAATGATGTATATTAAAAACAGAAAACAAGGCGAGAAAAGAGATTTGACTTAATTTAGTGTACTTATATATGCTTAATTCTCATGTTTTATAAATTTCCTTCAAAGGTAAGTGATCTTACTGATAGCTGAATGCCAAGCTAAACTGCAACAACTCCATTGTTGAAAAGTACACACAAAAACCAAACTGCGATCTGAAAAGTAAACTTCCAGAGGATTATACGAGAAAGTTTACTTACACATCAAGTATCTTAGTTGTAATTGTTCTGGCAGTTGATGTACATGATATGAATAGAGTGGCTTGGCCCAGTTTTGCATTAACAGTTGAATACATTAATGCTTTCTCCATTGTTTATTTTACCTCCTAAAGTGTGAAAAAATTGCACCTTTGAACAGTAAACTCTATTGCCATAACCATCTGTTTGCAGTTTCATTACAAACTCCTACCAGAATAACCCTCACTTTGAAGAGAAAATTGATATGGGTGGTAAAAATTACAGTCTATGACCGTAGATTTTATGTCTCTTGAGGTATCTCTGGTGTGGTCTCCACTGGTATACATTATGATTTCTTCAAGAAGTACCTTTATGTCTTCCAGTTAATGTCAAATAAAAAGTCACATCCATGCCTTAGAGTTTGGTATCACATAGAGCTGAGCACCTCTCTCTCTTGTTTCAGATCCTTATACATAAAATGTGTGTAGTGGAGCCCGTTGTAACTTTGCCCAGGCCAGAACTGCTGTGTCAGCTGGAACTGGCATGTTGTTCTTTACTGCATAGGATAATTTGTCCCCATAAGCTTAGTCTTACTTCTTAAATTGTTAATATTGCAAATTAGCAGCAATATTCATGCTTCAGCTAGAATATTCACTTTTAATGTTGTTGAAAAGTCATCAGTTTGTGTATTTTTGGATGCAGATTCCATAAAGGCGCTAAAACCAGTCATTTCTAACTCAAACATTTGAAAATGGGAAGTTAAAAACTGCAAAATGACATTATTTGTAATCACGATGCTTTTAAAATAAACATTCTAGATAGTTTAGTGATGAAATCTTACAAGCTTTGTTTAAAAAACAAACACTCCCCCCCTTCCTCTTAAGCTTAAACAGTGGCTTGTTTAAAAAAACAGTAAAATTCCATAACACTTGAACTCTTTTGAAGTAGTTCTTCAACATCAGCAAGTAATTCTGCAAATTGCTTTTGAAGATGAGGCTTCATTTACTCCAGCGTGTGCAGTCTGATGGAGTGGATTAGTGGGTGTGGGCTGAAATTGTAATTTTGGCTTTTTTGTGTTCATTTGTCTTTCTCTGGAACACTCCTTATCACGTACATCTCTATTTTTGAGTAGTTTTGAGTAGACCAGGGCTGTCTTGTTTAATAGTCATTGGTGAAAACTTGGTAGATATAAAATGGCATTACATGAATGTTGACTACAAAAAATCTGTATTTTTTTTTTAATCAGGTTTTATTGTAGAGCATTTTTTTTCCTTATCACATCAGTTCCCATCAACAGCTTGCTGTGTAGTTACACAAATGGCAGTGATAAGGGTAGAGCAGAGCTGTGCAGTTGGGGTAGAACAAGGGGCAGGCTGGATTTTGACTGACTTTCATTGTAGCAGGACTGCACCCTAAGATTGAGTGACTTTTAACACCAACCCCTTCCGCTTGCATTTAAATTAGTAGTTACGTAATTTGATAGCCAACCATAAGAGTTACCTAATACTGATGTATACTATACATTCAAAAGGGAAGGGGCAGACGCTCAACTAATGCAAATTTGAATTACTTTATTGATTTTTTTTTTTTAAATTGAGTTGCATGGGTTTATGCCAGCTGAAAGTGCTTCCTTTCGTTTTGAAAGATATGTAGTACTTTCTATGAAATCTGTAATTACGTGAAAAGAAAACAGCTTTCTTCCTGCTTACCACAAATCAAACCTTTAAAGCAGACAAAAAAGCCTATGATAAGTCATAATTTCAGACAGATTTCAGATGCAGAATAGTCTCTTCAGGAAAGCATTTTTCTTTTACATGAAAAAGCTGAATATTAATTGTCCTTGAATTCTTGACTGCTCCTTTGCATTGTTTTTTTGTGGATGAAGATTTTTAGATACAGCATGGCAGCTCTCTACTTTCTGTAAACAAAAAAAACCCACCCACTAGTTTATTAATCCAATAAAAAGATCCAGCAGGAAGCAATGAAGCTTTTAAAGCATGTGGAACAGGTATTTTATTTTATTCTTATTTGGAAAGCATCGCAAGTCCAAGCTTGCTGTAGCTGTCTTTCTCTGTTTGATTTCCATTCTCCATGCAGGTTTCACAATATCATGTTGACTACTAATACTTTATATCTTTAAAAAAAAATCCCAAACTGTGGATTTTAGGGGGTCAAAATGCTGGTTTATTTTTTTAATTTATTTGCATCATTTTTGTATATGACATAGTGCTTAAAAATATTACGAAAAATACTCAGATAGTGCAAGGTAATTTGGTCACTAAATGTGCAATAGGTAAGTGAAGAGTATGAAGTATTCAGTCCTGAGTTTGTCCTAGAAGTACAGCTTCTGTGGGCGCATCATTAAGGACACTGGAAACATTATGTATTGATTGCATATAACAATGAGTATCGCATTAATAATTCAGCTGGCAAGAAATGGTTTATATTAGGTTATAAATTCTCATCTGTTTCCACTGAAAACTGCTACAGATTGGCATCAGATTCCATTAAGCTGAAAAAAGAAATGTAACAAGGAAATCTCAACTGATAGAAGCACTTACTCTGTAGCAGGTGGAGAAAGGAAGGGAAAGGTTCATTTATAGAAGGATGAGAGCTTAACTTTTAGTGTCCAGTATCTCTTGTCTTGCTGGCAAAGTCCACTCTGTTTAGCCCAAGAACTGTGACTCTAGGAGAAGCAGCAGCTAATGCACATCTTCAGGGCATATTTTCACATTGTAGAATCATATATTTTATAAATCAAAAAGTACTGAATTAATGAGTTACTTTTATTGCAAATTTACCTCTTGGCAGCTTTTATTTGCAATAAAAAGGAGACTACGACTGAAAAGCATTAAGCTAAGACTACTTACGCAAGGAAAGGTGAAAGGAGGCTGCAGGAGCTGGCTGCGTTGGTGTAGATCTTTGTCCGTCTTCATGAGTCAGTTACTTGACTCCGCAGGCATGTTGCTCATCTGGATTAACTTGGTGAAACCCCATCTAATAAGGTGAAAAGTTTGGTATTCTCTTGCCATGTGGCCTTGGACAGCAAGTAGACATCTCAACAAGAGAATGTACAGTGAATTTCCAGATAGAGACATTGATGTGCACATTGATATTAAACTGTGTAGATAAATTTATAGAAGATGGATGGAATGTAAAAATAAGTGCAATAGAAACCCAAGGTGCACACATGTTTTTGAAGAAAAACATACCCTTGTAACTTTTTTTTTTTTTTTAAGAACAAATAAAAGCAAAATGTGATTATTCCTGCAGGGAGTTTTGCTGTTTTCTTACGTGTAAATCATTAAGCAGGGACTGCACACTTGCTTGGCTTTGCTGACTCTGGTTTAAGACCGTTATTTGCCAACTAATTCTGACCTGTTTTTCTTTACCTATAACGGTAGTATTTTATTGAATGAAGAATGGTCATAATCCCTTTGCATTGAGGACATTAACCACTTTTGTGTCTTAGTGTGGAAGCAGAGGAAATGGAGCAATGAGGACAGGGGTATTTTTATGTTATAATTGCTTCAGCTTCTCGAGTTAGATTTTTTCACAAACATGGAACATTTTCCTCTTGGATGACTGCTTTAAACCCACTCCAACTGGTAGAGGCTAGGGGATCATGACAGTTGCTTGTCATTTTAGCCCTCATAATCCATGCATGTAGCTTATCTATACCATAATATATTTGTCATTTTTTTCTTAACTACCGCTGTTTGTTTGCACCAACTTTTGTCTGGGCTGTAACTGAATTGTTAGATCATTGAACAGGAACTGTTCCCACTACATATGTTTAGTTCCTATCACAATGGGTCGCCAAACATCATGTTGTCTCTCCTGTAATGTAAACATTAAGAAGTTAATCATTGTCACAGATTTTTTTTTTTCTCTTTTAGTGGCATATGTGAAGTTAGTTTGCTTATTTTGGACATACGTCTTCAGCATTTAAAGTGATCTTTCTGTGTGGACTGCTACCAGTCTCCTCAAAAATCTAATACAAGGTATCATCCCTTTTTACTGAGGTGGTTTTGGCCTTTTCAGCTTTGTCTGTTCAAGCAGAAGTTTTCTGTAAATAAACATGGGAGATGACAGGGAAGAGCCTTTAATTCAGTTGGGTTTAAAATTATTAAATAGTTAAATAAGGCAAATAAGATAGGAGAAGCTTTAGGTAGATTTTGGGTGAAGATCATTTCTGCTTGAGTCATGTGTTGTCTGTCCAGAGCTCATTGCAAGAAATTACTTAAATCAGTGCAGATCCAACAAAACCTTTGATTTGTTGCATTTGATTGAGTTGGTCTGAACTCTTAGCAGAGCAACTACAAGAAATCTGTGACTGTAAACCTGCATGTTTGGGATATATTTTAAACACTCTTGTGTGATGTGAAACAATTATTACATAAAGGAAGCGTTTAAAGAAGTTTTGTGACTGTTCTTGAACCTGTTACAGTAACATGTTTTCAGTTTACTCTTCAGAATAAAATTTGTGATTAAACTTAAGAACTATAAACCTTTGATTGCACATACTTAGAACATACATGTATACAGTTTTCAGGTAGGTGTTTCAGAAGCTATCAGGTACTTGTTTTATACATAAAACAAGCAATGAAAACTCTGTGCAGCTGCTGGACTTCGGCACTGGCTCCTTGAAAGGAGACAAATTAGTGCCCAGATAAGCCTTAGCGTTTCTCCTTGGGAAGCCGCTTATGACATACTGCTTCTATATTGTGAGAAATAGTGAATAATTATTTCTCATTCACCATCTCCATGTCATTTGTGATTTTACAGGCTTCTGCTATGTCAGCCCTTAGTGTGGCAGTGTACCTAGGTTACCTTTAGCTGCATGGCTTGGCCTGCTACACCACTATCCCTTTCTCTTCCTTATCTCAAAGCTCAATAGCATTGTAAAATGGAGGTCTTATTTGTAACTGGGGCACAACAACTCTAGTTCACTTCCATTATTTATAAACAACTCCCATTCTTTGGGAGGGTCCTTGGAGATGGCCGTTTTGGAAGGGCCTACATCTGTCTCTGAAATTGTGCTTAAGTACTTATTCCCTCCATTTGGAAAAACTGCATCTACAGAGAAATTGAGAGTCCCAACAGGGCTGTACACCACAGTCAGACTGAGGCGGGACTGGTTTGTTTGAGTTGGTTTTTTTTGAAGGCCCAGGATAGAATCAGTGTAACACTGAGCTGAGTGTTATTACATGTGAACACACATTTACCTGATGTATGAGCTGGCTCAAGAGCTTCTCTGCTGGCAGACTGTGTATGGGTGCTGCCCTCGGGGAAAAGAGGAAGGCATTCAAGCTGCCCCAAATAAAGACTAGAAGGCAATGCCCCGGTAGCTTGTGTCAGAGCGCGTGCAGAGTCTGTTGCATGTAGAGCACACCCAGTATCACCAGTACCACTGAATGTTTCTTCTTTCATTGTTAACATAGAATGTCCTTTTTATCATCTTTATTGGCAAGCCTAGGCTAAGTCTTAGCTGAGTTTTTCTTTGTAAGCAAAAGTTATCCTTTGTGTAGGTATCCTGACAGCAATTTGACCATGTCTTTTCAGATGTTATATTGTCTAAGGTAGTGAAGGAAAGCAGAGGACAGCAATATCTCTGGTGCAGTTATTCTTAAGGCATTTTAGTCAGAGAGTGTAGGTGGGAAAAAGAATGCTATTTTGATTATAGGCTGCAGGCAAGTCCAACTTATCTGTAACAGACGGTGTGAACAGGCTCCTGCCTATAATTATGGCAATGAGCAGGTGCAGGAAGAGTCTTAGGAAAATGATTTCAAGGATGGAAGCAGGACAGATCAAGTATGGGTGGCATCATAAACAGCTCTGCTGGTACATCACATCTGCTGAGCTTGCATCCACTGTCAACACTTCTCCAGCAGAGAGGTTTTTGCTGTGTGTGGTTGTCCTGGAATCACTTGAACTAAAAGGGATTGAGTTCTCCTTGTGCAGACTGTCAAGCTGGTGGCATAATGTTGTGATCCTGTCTAAGTTGTCAATGCCATGATCAAGTCATCTTGTAGACAAGATGAGCATAAATTATGACATACTGTTGCACATTCAAGTAGAATAGAAGTGGCTATCTGTGCTTGCTTGTCAGAGGAGGACCGTACTAATTTGGATCCTTTTTGGGCAGATTGTATTTTGACACCCTTAGCTGCCTTTTGTCAAAGACTCAGTAGAATATTGTTGTATGCTCCTTCAGTTCATGTATTTTCCTTTTGCCATTAGAGACAGGATTCTAGGAAAGACGGACATCTCATCTGACCTGATACAGCTTTCTTATGCAATTTGTGCTTATGTAAGTAATCTGTCTTCTGTGTAATATGAAACGAAGCCGTCTCATATGCTACCTCTCCTGGAATACGGCTTCATTAATTTATACATACTATATGCACTAGTTCAGCATTGCAACATCACAGAACTTGACCACTGAACACAGAACTGGAGTGTTATTACTTTGTGATTAAGGATTTACCAAATCAAATATGTATTATACAAGGTTATTGCAATATCAGAATTGCTATTCTGAACAGATAAAAAATAATATAAAATACTTTTGACATATTAATCAACATCACAAGACCTATTTCCGATTTGAAAAATGTTTTTTAAGGTGTTCCTCAAATTCAGTAGTACACTCCTTTCTCCCTCCTGTCATCAGTGCTTAGGTCTTGTAGTGATCAGTCGCACTTATTTCTCTCACTTCACCAAGATGCAGATCGAAGAACACATTGAGATGCAATCAAAGAACACTTTGATTGTTCCTTATTAGACATTAGAGAATAGACTTATATAATAATGATAATATATGTTTATTAAAATGAACAGTGTTAAGGATTTGAGAGAGCTTTTGTATTTCACAAAGATAGTTAACTTGGGGGGGGGCAATGTTGACCATTGATACCTTTTATTCTTTCCAACTGTCTGTAACTGTGGTGATATGAGGGCATTGTCAAAGGCCAGAATATATGGAGTGGAACAGTTTAACAAGTAATCAGGGCTGCTTCACTTTTAAAAGCATGAATTTTGAGCAGTTTCAGAGGTTTATATTTTTGTCTCAAAGATAAGATAGAGATATTACATACAGCTTGATATAGTTGTTAGAAACTGGTTGGAATTAATGTTCTGTAAAGTATGCAAAGCAGCATAAGAACCATTGGTAACTGTTTACATGCTATTAATAATTAGCAACCTTCATACTAGTCTGTTAGGAAAGAACCACACATTGGGTACAATAGAAACTCAACTCCATACGGCTGGGTTCAAATTACATTTGACTTGGACAATGGAGCATGAATGGAACTCATTTGAGTTTTTGCCACTGTAAACAATGAGATCTTGGAATGTTTCATTTGTTTATTGATTTATTTATTTGGACAGGTGCAGGTTGATCATATGAAATAATTTTTTATTCAAATATAGGCAGAAAATAGTTTAACTGACATTGCCCAGTCAGTGTATGATGATAACCAACACCTTGTTTGGATGGACTAAATTAATTTAGCCTGTAGCTGGTTTTGAATTTGGCTCTTAAGCTAATCAAACATGTTCTAGAGAAGGTGCTTCATGTGCTGTCCATGAAATTGCAGGGTTTATTTTTTGATTATGTTCTTTTTAGATACTGAGTTCCCTCTTTCACTTTCTGTTAAAAGTTATGTGCGTGTCTGTAAAGTATATTCTGTTAATGCTAATGGAGCTCATCCTTGAGAAGAGGTCATTCAAATCTGATGGATCCCATCTGGATGAGGATGATTCTCTAGGGTGTAATTTTCCTCAGCTATTTGAAACCCTTTCATAAGTGCTCCAAAGCAATAAGGTTCTATAATTTGTAAAATGATAGCAGGAGGAAAGAGGAAGGAAGATTGTTGGTGGGATCATACGTTAGGAAGTAGTATCACAGGACTAATAGCATAAATTAATGCAGAGAGAGCCTTGATTCGGGCTGTTTTGTCTTTTCCATCAGCTGGACAACTGCATTTCTCCCAAATGAACACTATAAAGGGAAAATGGATGATGGTAGCACATCTTAACCATTTGGGGTAGGAATCAGTTGAAACTAGAGAAATAATTTGAAGGTACATGCAGAAGACATTATCCTCGGTCCACATTTTCCCAGACTCATGTCAAATGGAAAATTGCATAGCAATCTACAAACAAGAGAAAATCTCACAAATACATGTCTGGCAGAAATAAATACATGTCTCTTAGAATACATATCTTTTAGAAATAAACCTACAGAAGGACCTTACACATTTAATACCTTAAATTATCTTGCCATACAACATAGCCTATGCTATTAAGTTCAAGTGTTGCAACTATGTGTTGTATCATAGTCTTTTCAAAGTTGTTTCTCTATGTCTCACCAGGCGGAACAGATTGAATATACACTCAACTTGATAAACAGTAACATTAGTATTTTGGTTCATACTGAGAATTTGCTGTTGTTGTTTCTCTTTCTACATTATATTGCATTTGAACGGTAACAGGGCTTCTGTTGTAAGCGTACGTTTGATTCCTGTCAATGCTAACAGAAGGTATGCACAGACACTAGTGGAAGAGTAGACTAGAATTTCTCTTGAGGTGGACAACTGTTTATAATTAGAGTTGTGGGAATGAAGAAGAACTCAGCTAGCAATCAAACAGTCACTCTTCCAAAAAGCTTGATAAACTCATAAAGCTCAGGAGCTTAATCTCTGAACCACAGTGCTTGTCATCTAATCCCCACCAGCTGTTGTGTACTTGGTAGCCATGACATCTGTAATAGAGCTGAAGGGGCTGTGTATATTGCTTGGCACCTTTACCCACCAACTGAACTTAATTCTTCTTTCATTGCTCACATTTACCTGCTTTAAATCATTAACCAGTTGCTCAGGGTTTGATAATCTATTTAACTATACTTCATAATACAAAGCTTGTGCTGCTTTTCACATTAAGTGTGGTTCAGGTATGTAAGTTTTCAGCAGGTTAGTTTTTGCCATGCGAATAAGAGAAAGGTATCAACCAAAAGAATTTGCTCTGGTTGCATACTGATCCTTATATAGACATAAAACTGACCTAGGAGTGAAATTTCAGTTGTATTTCATGTGAAAAATATTGTCACACTTCTAATAAGCTTGGTAAAGAATTATATATGTATCTCTTAACTGGTGTGTATGAATGAGTATAGATGATCATAGAAGACAGAATATAAATGTAAGCAACGTACATGTTCATAACTGTGCAAGAATGCTTGTTTAGAGGAATCCGTTTAATCTGTGCTATAGTGGATGTCATTCTTTTTAGGATAGCAGAGGGCAGAAATTGGCCCAACTTGAGAAAATAATTCATTTTATGCCTCCCAGTTCTTGGGTGAGCGCTGTGGCTTCAAGCCTACTGTTATGCAGAATCCTCACCACCCCAAGCAGTGCCGAGTAGCAGCTGTTGCATAGAAGAAGGAGCGTGATCTCCTCATGTTAGGCATATCATGGACAAACCCACTATTTTGGGGCCTTGTAAGGGGTTAGAGGGAAGGATGTCTTATTCCTGGATCCCAGATTAGTTTAGTTAGGAGGTAAGTGCTGAGCTGACCTCCTAAGACCATTTCTGGACATGGAAGAATATAGACACATGGGTTATTTTACTGGTTAAAACTTAGCTGCTTAGAGCTTCCTAGTACCTGAATGATTGAATTTGGCATCTGAAGTCGACACTGTAGCCAAAATTGGGCCCAAAGACTGCTCTGGTCTTAAATTAGCTATCAGCATTATATTGTGGATCTAAAATTTTGAACTGGCCTAAAGCAGTTCTCACCGTCTATAATACTTTCTGCCGAAATCCAGAGTAATGGTCTCATAAAATAAAAACAGCTATACCAAGTTTTCAAAGAAATGCCTGTTAAATTTTGTTAAATTTTGTTACAGTAATTTTTCACTTGGAATTAATTTTACTGATTTTTTTTTTTTTATTCCCCAGAATGGCACTAAGAAGGTCTGGGATTTTATGAAGATACATGACAGGTAACAGATGGAACCACATTATTTGTTTCTGTCTTTCTGTTATATTTCATGACTGTATTGTCTTCCATTGGTCAAATCTTGTCAATGTGGAGTCTTTTTTTCCCAATTTCCTCTTCAATTCTCAGTTATTGCATAATACTTGAGATAGTTCTGTATTTTAGTAGTCACAATTAGCAGACATTTTAAAATCTCCTCATGGTTTACTATGTTTTCTGTCACTTGTGACTGTGCTTGACTTCAAATATTAGAGTTTTAGTACATGAGGTAGTGTACATTTTAATTATTACATAGGAGGTGGAACTGAAAGTTTGGATTATATGACATTTTTTATTTTGAGTGTGAAGGACTATGCCCCTCACATACATAACCATGTTGTTATTGGTGCCATTAAGTGGACTAGTCCCAGTATGTGACCAGACTCTCTCACCTGTGAATATACAATCCCGGGTATTGCCCTAATAGAACGACTATTAAAAAGCAATCTAAAGTTATGGTCATACTGTTTGATTTTATTTTATTTTTTCCCTCCACTGGCAATTACTTGGAATAAGGAGATTCTGTTTTACGTTTGAGTAAATCCTAGTATTATGCTTTTATTTTAGTCTGCTCTATCATTGCTATATAAGGATTTTCTTAGTCAAAGCCTAGTTAAAAAAAACTTCCCAAATGCCTGAAACCTTTCAGGCTCTCCATTCTGTACACCAAACATGCCTTCTAAGCACACCGGAAGAAATGGATGACCAGCAATTTTGTTTTGTCTTTTCAATTGTATTTCTCCTATCAGGGAAGAAAAGCAGTTAACTCCTGACTTCAGAAATCAATTCATGCAAAATTATAACAACTAGGGTATATATGAAACAGACTCAGAGTTACTGAATATTAAACTATTCATATGTCTTTTTAAAAACTATAAATATTTAGTCACTGAAAATTCAGGTACCAGAAGATAAAAAGCAAAAGTAACAACTTTTCCATAGAAAAAGCTTTTCTAAATTTATTAAATGTAAAAAATGTAGCAAAACACTAATGGCAAAAGAAATTGTGACAACCAGAACATGTTTAGAGGTGTATTCTTCTTGTATGTGAAGTAAGTAAGTAAAATCAGTTGCGTATTTGGAAATTCTTCTTCGTTGGAACCCTTAAAATCCTTACAGTGAACCTTTTTGTGTGTAGGTGTCTAGGATGGACATAAATTGATAGCAACACTTTTGTCAGTATAAAAATTATGAAGGTAAAAGTTTCAGGAAGACTGGGAAAATATTAGATAGATTAAAAATGCTTTTACTGCTTGTGAATAAGGACAGAAAAGGGAATGATATTTCAATACTGAACTTTACACTTGCTTTTGGAATTTGCCTGGAAGACAGTTCTGTCTTTGCACTTTGTCTGTCCATATGGGCATGTGCCTGAATTTATGATCGCAGATACAAAGGCTGAAATGATAATTGATTTCTGGAAATTGAATATATGCCCATTCAAGCAAGTGAATCCAGCTTTAAATCACAGTGCTAAGAACATGACTTCCAGATGAATAATTTGTATTAGCTATTTTTGTTTAAAATTTAGTTTAAACAGTTTAGCTCTGTGATAATGTGTGAATATATGCAACTAACTGAGTGGGGTAAATATTAAAGGATCAGTTTTCCCACTTCTTGGGAACAGTATTTCTGAAGGACTTTGTGAACATTTTTAAAATAGTTGAGAACATAATTGTATAAAAAGGCTATGGCCACATGTCATGCCAGTCATCTCTGGTCACATAACATTTGTTAGCTTCAGATGTACAACAGCTGTCATCCTAACTTATTAGTGACTACCGTTGAACTGTAGAACATCTAACGCTCTTTTGCAAGTAAATTCAGTGCAACTTCTGACACCAGAGGTAATAATGTGAACTTTGGGTTTACATAATTTTTATTAGTGAATATGAAGCGAGTTGTTACCAGATAAATCAGGTTCAAAATCCCTTGTAATGCATTAAAGCCTACGTTTTACTGTATTTCAATAGGACAGCTGTGATGCTAGTTGTATGGAAAAGTCACATTGTCTATTTGCTGAAAATTATAGAGGACTTCGTACTTGGAGGGCTTTTAGAGGTTCATTACTCTTAATGAAGGATAAAATTTTGAGGAAGAGAAGGGGTTTCCAGGGTATATGTCCTGTCATCAGGATTTCCTGGTGCATATGTCTTCTTCAGGAAGATGTAGGTGTTTTCCATAATTAAGATCCTTTTTCCATAGTACTTTTCAAAAGTTTTCAAAACTTCTACTTCCGAAAATGCTGTAACACTGTTAAATGCTCACAAGTTTTTTTACTAAAGGTGTTTTCCCAAATTGAGCGTACGCATCGGAATGCCAGATCTGTAAAGTGCACATATGCATATATTATATATTTATATGTAATTGATATGTATAATGAATTTAATGATGCTGAATTAAAAACAAACAAACAACAAACTAAGTGTGCTGATCATACAAAACCAGACACCGAGCCTAACTCACGTCTTTATCTCATATTCTTTCAGCAGCACAAGTAAATGAGTTCTTAAGACTTGTTTTCCTTGCTCTATGACAGGGAGAGATTGTTTGCTGGGTTCCTTTGGGACCTCAGAGTTCTTTTTCATTTCAAATTAGGTCAACACAAGCCAATATTCAATAGATTTGTATCAGAATATAGCAAAAAAGAAAATCAGCGAGACAGATGAAGTTATCTTTGTATAGATTTGTCCTTTCCAACTGTTCAGATGAACAGCTGATTAAATTATACAATGACAAAAACATAAGGACTGCAGTAGTCATGTCATTTGCCTTAAGTGTGAGTCACCTTTTAAAATCTTACTATACATTGCAGTAGGACAACATCATTTAACCATATGCAGGTTGGTGTAGCACTAACGTGCTGAAATAGCAGAATCTTTATTTGATACTACTTTTTGGTTTTGTTGTTTTGGTTTTTTTTTCTTAGCTATTGCAGATCTGGGCTTCAGTGTGTGGCTCCTGAGCTTTCTTAAGATCAAGGCCATTCAGAATTAAGAGTATCAACCCTGGAGTCACCTCTGCTTTACATATCTTGTAATTAATGCTGAACAAATAATTGCGTACTCTCAATCCCTCCATGCCACTTAAAGACAAAACCAAAGTTTTGTGCAAAATTATTCCTGGTCACACAATAAACTGTTACCAAAGCAAACCTTCAAAACCTGTACTGTGAAAAGTCAAAAGAAGCAGCATTTCTCACCATATTTAGGTTTAAATTGTAACAGAAGCACGAAGGACACAAAGATGTACCCAGGTTGAATAGTTAAGCCCTGGAACACCTTGCCCAGAGAGGCTGAGGACCCTCCATCCTTGGAGAAACTCAAACCTTGACAAGGCTGTGAGAAATCAGACCTAACGTAGAAGTTAGCCTGATTTTGAGTAGGAGGTTTGATCAGATGATCTCCAAAAGTCTTTTACAACCTGAAGGTTTCTGTGTTTTTAAGCAGATTAAATACTTACTGAATGTTACGGTTCCCATCTGACAACTGTCTAAAATTTGTAAACCAAAATCTATCAACTTACAAGCCATTTTTCTATTGGAAAATAATGGATTTACTATAATTCTTGTCCTGTGGAGTTACATTTAAGCTAATCTTTCTTTGAACATGCACATGAACGTTACCAGAGCTCATTGCAAGGTTTTATTACCTCATTAGAAACAATGGTGGAAATTACTAAAAGTTAATGAATTAAAATAGAAATAGTTGATTCCTGCTTTTCAATTGAAATTATTGAACAAGTTTATTGTGGTGATGCTCGTAAGTATTACATATTTCTGGCCTGTTGTGTTAGGTAGTGACATGCAGCAAAAGATGCTTTCTGCAGTTACTTTGCCCCCTGCTTGCTTTCCTAATTAAGTTTACATTCCCTCTGAATACTCAGCTGATGTGTTTGCTTGATATTAAAAATATCCTTATGAAAATCAAGCAGAGTGCAAGCAATGAAATTTTAATTGCAAAGTGTATTTGAAGATTCTTCTTAGATTTGAATCTGTTGAAATTAGTTAGCAATTTGTGGTGATTTGTGGAGCAAAGAGTTGTTAATTTTTTAAGGTGACTGCTTTTAAAAATAAACTTGGTCAGAAAGACATTTTCTTTCTAGTGATTGCGGTGATTTTCTGTCAGAAATAGAAACATATCAAATAATACAAAGTAATCATCAATGCCTGTAACAAAAAATTATTCTCTAATACCAGACACACTTTCCAGCTGTATTCTCCCTCATTCTAATTTTGCTATTTAGTACAGTAAAAGCCTGAAATGTAATAGCTAAATTTTACATTTATCTACTTTTTAAAGCAATAGACCAAGTTTGTTTCTGATTTCAGTAACTCTCTTTAAACAGATTCAAGGCTTTTGAAAGGCATAATTTAGGAACAGATGAAGGTCAGTGTACAGTCATGTGCTCGCTTTTGTGCTTTGAGTAATAACGTTGGAGAGCAGGAACATAACCATACCTTTTGCTAGTTGACAAGTAAAAGGACAGCTTTCCAATTGCATTGTAAATGAATATTAAGCAAAATTACAGGTATTTCTCTATTTAAAAGTATGAAAAATTCACTGTAAAGTACATTACATTTAAGAGAGAACAAATTTGAGAAATCTGAATTGCATCCAAGATTGTTGCGTGAGTTTCACCTCTGGAAATATCATGTGACAAGGAAAAGGCATTTGGACTAAAAGACCTTAGTGTTCTGGATGTGCACTGTACCCTTTTATGTTCTGTTTTTACCTACAAAAACATGTCACAGTGGCTCAGTAATAGTTCCTGACTTTTCTTACCTCTCTACAAAGAGGAGGAAATAATATTCTTACCTGAAAAGACTGGCTTCATTTAAATAAAAAGATTAATTAATTTCACATTTAAAACAAATCAATTCTTAATTTAATTGTTTTCTCAGTAAAAAGAGGTTTTATACTTTATCTTTTACAAAGAAAGTATAGTTTTCTGTCAGGAAGGAGTTTGCAGGGTGAAGGAAACCAAGGAAATCTGCACCTCAGCTTGTTGTCACCTGAAGGTACAAGTGCTGAGGGTAAACAGAATGAGGTTCTCAAGGCAAGTTAAAAACGAACATAACTGAGAACGGGAAGATGAATATACTCAACCACTCTCTGGTCTGAAGTTAATCTGGCCACTTGCTGGCTTCTGCGCACTGGTGAAGTCAGGGAGCGTGGCCGCACCAGGGGTAACAAGGAATGCTGCTGTTGGGCAACTGTGCCAAGAGCCAGCCACATCCCCAGCCCTGGCCACTGAAGCCGGCCACATCCCTGGGCCTCTCCACCAGAGCCTGCCAGGTGATGGGTCACTAGAGCCGCGCGAGTGGCCTTGGGGAACTGGGGTTGCTTATTCTGGCTCTGTGGCTGTAGCAGGCAGCTATGGAGATACGGTGAAAGTCATGTGCCCTCACCACATTATAGGGATGGATTAAGTTTCTTCTCCTATTTCATATGCCAGATCATTTGGGCTTTATAGAAACTTAATCCTGTATGTATTTTTCTGGTTTATGTCGTAGTGTATTGTAAGACACCATGAAATTTAACTCAGGTGCTTCCTTTGACCAAGAATTAATCACAGTAGCTTTAAAATGGGTAGAATATATCTTTTTAGCATCTGTGTAGGTAAAAAAAAAACCCAAACTATTTTTTGAGTGGCATATGTATTTTACGTGGAATGATGTGCTGTTGTGCTGTAAATGCTGTCTATCTTTGTAAGATCTCCTCCAGGCTGTCAATGGTGTGGAATTTTCTCTATTATCTTCAAAGATAGTGCAGGAGATAATTCACTGTTTAAAATAAACTGGATGTAGTTCAACAAACAACAAAAATGATGAAAAGTTTAGGGAAATAATAGCTGAGAGAAGGTAATGATGGCTGGGCATGTTCATGCAAAGTATAACACAACTGAAGAGAAAAATCACTACTTACTACAAAAATGTAAAGGAATATTATAAACCAGGCCAGAATAATTTAATTTCATCAGTAATCAATGACAGAACAAGAAATGGTGTCTCATGTGGAAAGTATTTTTAAAATTAAACACCAAGAAGCCATTTTTACCAATAGGCAATAAGACAGTCTAGAAGGCATGTTTTGTAATTGCTGCTTTTGAAAACACTCAGGTCTAGACTTGATATCTGTCTATCAAGGATGCTATCAGGATGATGATATTTTTCCTGCTGTTAGAAGGGAAAAGCATATTAGCCTATTAGTTTCCTTTAACCCAAGTAAATACACGATTTGTTTGCATATGATATTTGCAAATAAAATGGACTTAATCCTCTTTGTGTGTGTGTGTGTGGTTTTCATTTTGGTTTTTTTTTCTTTTTAAGCAAAGACTTGACATCCTCTGCTTATGTGCTGGGAATTCTGCATGTGTATTTACTGTCTTTTAAGACGTCTTATTATGTTGTTACCTTAGGATCCAATCTAAATAAAATCATAGCAATGAGGCAAAAATAAATTTATTTGATGCTGTAAAGTTATCAGAGAAAAATAGTAAATCAAAAGGCAAGTTTTCAGATTCTCATCTCACCTTTTTAAGTATGTGATACGAAAGCACCATATAGCATATGAATTCTTCTCTCCTAAATGACTGAGTAGAGTAAAATGGCAGTAAAATCTTTATTAAAGGCATTACTTCATTGGGAAGTTTCATGTTTGCCTAATTTTAAGGATAGAATACATAAAAATTCTTAAAACTAAGCAGCTACACAAGAGTTTTGACTGACTAGTCATAAATTTCTACATACAGGCCTCTGGTATCTGGATTAGAGGAACTCTATTTTTACAACTTTAAGGATTTCATTTTTTTGTATTTGCAATAATACACAAATTAAGTGGGTGTTTATTCTCTTATAGTCACTGAAATCAAGAAGAGTCTGCTTTCAGCTTCCAGGTGGTTTTGAAATAGACCTCATCTGTCTGAAGAGTGCCAAAAGTTTTTACATGGTCTACAGACAGTAGCATGGTCATGGTCAGCATTTGGGATTGGTAAAAGTAATCATAGAATCATAGAATAGTTAGGGTTGGAAAGGACCTTAAGATCATCCAGTTCCAGCCCCCCTTCCGTGAGCAGGGACACCTCACACTAAACCATGTCACCCAAGGCTCTGTCCAACCTGGACTTGAACACTGCCAGGGAAGGAGCGTTCACAATTTCCCTGGGCAACCCATTCCAGTGCCTCACCACCCTCACAGTAAAGAATTTCTTCCTTATATCCAATCTAAACTT
Organism: Coracopsis vasa; assembly: GCA_026283785.1. Lineage (NCBI taxonomy): Eukaryota > Metazoa > Chordata > Aves > Psittaciformes > Psittacidae > Coracopsis > Coracopsis vasa. The sequence goes on from JANHGB010007514.1 coordinate 35,335, forward strand.
CC
>JANHGB010007517.1:0-41697 GCA_026283785.1 Coracopsis vasa
AAGCCCACAGGGAGGAATAATTAGGAAGGAAGGGTAGTCCATCAAAATCTGTTTTATAGAATATGTGATCTTAAGGTAAATGAGCAAATCAAGTTCAGTATTAGTGATAACAGTTATAAAATTAGTCTCTCACACCTGATGTTCTCTTTCACAGCTGTCTGATTTAAGCACATATCTTACTAGAATAGATGACAGCAACAACTTTGCCTAAAGTAATACATGAAATGGTGCTAATATATCTGAAAGTTGTTAGAACCTGAAAAGTTGTTATAGACTCACTTCCTACATCTGTTCCCACTGTAACATATATTCTTTTCATATTTGTCATTTTATTTTGAATGTAACACCTAATGTTTAGAAAGTTGTTGCCATTTACCTACTCAACCTTTCGTCTTTGATTCACCTGCTTCTATTTTTCAGGGCTACTACAATAATGAAGACTGTACAGATCCATTCGCTGAAAAAAACGTTTGTATTAATTCATAAATATAAGACAAGCAGAAGAAACTACCTACCAACAGTGCCAGAATCAGTTACTTCCAAAGGTGTAATCAGAAAATATATCTCTATTGAGGCACTGGAAGAAAATGTTACTAGACCATGCAGCTTTAGATAAGGGCAGAATATTCTTATTTGGTCCTACCTTCTCCTCTGTTCTGACTTTCACTGGTGACATAGAAACCTTTTGGAGGCACGTTCAAATATGTCTGAAAGATTAGGCAATGCTTGTTGTATGCAGGTATTGTTCATTGCTTCACCTTAATACAAATACCTTTGTAAGTAAAGACATCATTAACCTCAGAGAAAGCATCTACTGACACTGGAATCATACATTCATATGGAAGAATGTATAAACTCAGACATATTGGAGTCATAGATAAATGTATGCACTCCAAAGTCAAGAATTTATACTAAGAAATAGTCTTACACAGGTAGGTCTTACAATAGTCAATTAGAATGCAAAAAATCAAAGCTTAGAAATTAGTTCCTGAGATTACTTATGCCAGTGTTGCTGAGACTGTGAGCAAAGGAGGTGGAACTGTGATTTGACCTACACCTTTGATGCAAAACAGAGAAAATTTGATAAGCTCAGCATGTTTATCTCTACGTAATATAGTATAATGTCAGTCTACATAGGTAAGTTCTTACACGAAACACATCAGTCAAAGCCAACAGCAGCAGAAGAAAGTGTGCTTTGTAAGATAATTACATCAGGGATGCTGCACATTCTAGACTGATGTTGTGTATTATAAGCCATGTAGAAGTACAGATGCTGCCCTACCCTCTCAAATAGTCTGAGAAATTGTCAGTAGGAAAGATGACATTCCCCACCCCCAAACTTGAAAGTGTAGGCTTTTATCAACTCATCCTTTCCCCCATTACTGTGCCTATTCTCTGTGCTACCTGATCTCTACGACTAAAACATATAGATGCAAAATAATTGTAGAAAATATCAGACTAACTTATTAAAAAAAAAAAAAGAAAAAAAAAAACCACAAATCCCAAACCTCACCAAAAAAAAAAAAACAAAACACCCCAAACCCAACCCAAAACCCTAACAAAATAGAAAACACATACGCAGCCTATTAGATTTTCTAACACTCTTCTCTGTGGGAGACAGGTTAAGTTTAAGAGCTTCTTCAGAATAAATATGAAGCAGGAAATGTATTAATCATGTTCAATTTATATTTTTGGTTTTCCAGAGTCTGGAAAGGTGGCAGGAGTCCCAGTTTTGCCAGCATTGCCTCTCCAAGCCTTTTCCATGAAACTATAAATAATTGTGTTAGTTGCATAATTTTGATCACTGCCTTTCACCATTAGCATTTATGGCTGTGAATTTAAAAAAAAATTCTGAAAAAACCCACAAGAGATATTTCTCTTTGTCTGAGAAAGGGAAAATTGTTTTCCTTCATTCTATATAGAACCATAGAATCATTTATGCTGGAAAAGACCCCTAAGATCATCAAGTCCAACTGTTAATATATTATTAGTTAGCTATATATAACATCAGTTAACTGTATGTAACATTGGTTAAGTAGAAGTCTTTTAAATAGTTTTTAAAACTCAATCAAGGTCCACAGAAAAAAAACAAAAAAAAGTTAAAAAGTATTATCCTCAATTGTAAAACTTTAAAAAGCATTTGATTACTATAGCAAAAACCTACGTGTGTATTTCAGGCCTGGGGCTACAGACTGGAACAATGTGTCATAAGGAAAATACTTGTATGACAAAGTAAAAAATACAGCCTTTGGCCTTCCATGTGCACTCTTGAGAGACCCCAATTCAAATATTCCTAATGAAAACCTGATTTGCCACTATGCTGCTTCACACACACTCACTTGGTGTGACTTAACCTACTGGCAAATTTATAGTAGTTCATTGCAAGAGTAGCTCAGTTTCAGATCAAGATGACATTATTACATACACAGACAATGTTTAAAAAATACGGCTAAAATTGCAGAATTGAGTACTGTAAGGCTGAGAAGTGACAGAGGACTTCTTTCAGTAGTCTTCTGCATACACATTATGACAAGAATCTTTTGCAATATATCCCATAACCCCACACCCACACAAGACATTTGCTTCAGTGAGCAAAAAGGATGGAAGGTGTTTCCATTGTGAGAATCTACATATTTTATTTTACTTTCATAGTTAAGAGAATGGCCCTTTCAATGACACATTCCTTAAGTATCTTGAACATCCCAAGTCACCCTCTACATACAAAGGAGACACTAATGTAATGATTCAAAATAAAAAAAATCAGGTCAGAAATCTCTCCTTTCATGTATAAGTTTGAAATGCCTGTCAGAGCATCCAGTAATGAAAGAACAGTTGGTAAGGCCAAAATTCATTGAGTGCAAGTACAGTTGTGGAGTTTGGGACTTCTGTCAGTGAGATTCTGAGAAGTCAAGTCAGGCACTGAGGAATCATTTGCCTCTCCCCGTTAAGTTCTAAGCCCATTTTTCTACTCATATTAGGTCAAATTCATCCTCTATAACTAATGAGGAAACTTTTTTTCCCCCCACGGTGTGGTACTGTCATCTTCATCTCAAGAAATATGTAGTTTAACGAAATACACAGCACTGGGAGTGAACCACCATTACTGCTGATGATTGGATACAGTGATGGAATGCAAGTCTGGAGCATACTTATCAGTGGTGAAGCTCAAGAATTCTTTTCTGTCCTCCATGGTCCAGTTCAAGCTGCACAGATCCTACCAGCTCCCCAAATCAGTGCTCAGAAATGTGATAATTTCTCTGAGAAGTGGCTCTACTTGGTGTGTGCAAAAGCATTGAATCGTCAAGCACAAGCCCACCTTACTGCTGTGTGGACCTTTATTCTTTGAGGACAGGAGAGACAGTCAAGTCCATACAGTTCAAAACTCCTATTTACAATCTGCATTGCAATAAAAGCAGATAGCATGCTTGCATATGTGAAGCCCCCCCCAAAAAATAGTATCTCACGCGTGGCGTGTCTCATGTGAAACACAGCAGAAGCAAAGAACCAGACCCAGAATAGTCTGAAGCAATCTTAAACTGCAATTGCAAGGAAAATCCTGTGCAGCCCTGAACTGGAATAAGCTCATTTTGTTGGAAACTTTCAGGGCATATACTTGCAAAATTCAACCAAGCCTTTACTAAGAGGATGTAAAATGTGGTTTTGAAAGGCTCACACCTTAGTCAAACTGGGATATTTCAGAGTCATGGGAAAATACACCTACACAGATCATGCTTTTAAGCACACATTTCTTGTGCTCCCCAAAATTGACGATAACATTAAAAAAAAAAAAAAGAAAAAGAAGTCATCAATTTTTGTTTTGTTTACTCTCCCCATCCCCGTGGTGGGAAACAACCAAAATATTTCTCATCCTGAATGTGCTGAAGCAAATAAATTGAAAACCTCAAAATTATTTGGGCTCAGTTAGACCTTTGATGTAGAAAAGGTCAGGCCAAAAGTTAATCTATACCTACACGTAAGTTTGTAAAGAAGGTATTGTAAACAGAAATTATGAGAAAACATACTAATAGATAGGTTTACTTCACCAGTTACTGCTGGTAGTACACTCTAATAGAACATGTGGATTACTTTAGCATAAAGACAATTATGTCCTTTAATTATAAAATCAGTGACACAGCTTCTTTATTTAGCTCTAAAATTTATCTTTATTTTACCTCTATCTTTATTCTACTTAATTTTAAAGATTTCTGTACTCTGGCTCACATTAAGCATCTTAACATTTAATCCATTTTTGTATCCTGATTTTTCTTAATTTTTTTTCCTTTTTTTTTCTCCCAAATCTATTACTTATTCCTATTCTTCTCTTGCACACACCTGCCCAGAATATACACCAGTGTCACAGACAAGGTTATAAATGGAACTATCCCTTCTGGCAAAGGCAAGTCTTGAAAGAATAATAATCTGTACATTGAATTCAAGTATTTTCAAAAGATCCTTAGCTCCTTTATTATGGATAGCATCACAGTTTATATATCCTGCCACCTGATGAGCCAAATAAAAGTGAAGTAGTTTACAACTCCATTGCTAGCTACCAACACACTGAACACATTATTTGACTCAGCATGAGTTTTTTCCTCAGAAGAAGATGAGGAAGTTTCTGATTTTTTTCATTTGCTCTTAGTAGATAGGTTGGGGTTTCTTATTATTCATGCTAGTATGCTATCAATACCTCTGCTGACTCAAAACATCTTGCCTACTGTTTAAAATTCCTAGAATGCAATATCAGTCCATGCTGATAATCAGAGGACCCTCAATCAAGTACCTACAAGGCAACCAGTGGTAAAAAAGAATACATCCAAAAGGATTCTTCCTTATCATAATTCTCAGAAGTCATTAGAATTCTTTTTCCTTGGATTTGAAATTCAAATTCCAGTGAAAATTCATTAAACATTTGTAATGATATAAACCCTGAGACAATCAAGTGATTCTGTGTGATAAATCATATTGAAGACGCGCAAAGTTGAATGAACTATGTACATCCTATTGCATAGCTCACTGTTATCTGTTTGATCAGATTACGTATTTTCCCAACAGCACCAATAATTAAAGAGCCACTTTTATCAGAATACTTCAGTATGACTGGAAAAAACCTCAGTATTGTCAAAAAGTTAGAGCATGAGACTTCATTGAAACCAGTCCCGGTTCTCTGCTATATGGATAAATCAGTTTCAAACTATTTGCTTTTTCATCATATAAACTTGCTCCCTCTCAGTTTTATCTGAGAGCACTGTTAGTGTGACTCAGTGGTGCAATTGTATGAAACCATATGCTTAAGAAGACTTAGGGCTGCTTAAGCCTGTCAACAGCCGGATATATCACTGCTGACATCTGTGTCAGTTGTCAAATCAATGACTATGAATGTCACAAGTCATTAGACTTATTTTCAGTCATACAGCTATAGTGACATGACCTGTAACTCTTTTCTGCTACTCCGGGATACAAAGACCAATAGTCTGACTCACCTAACTTGAGAAATAGTAGAACATGGATAATATCTTCACTTGCTATGACAGCATTCCGGGCAGCATGTAATCCTAGATCCACAAAGCCTGATAATCGGACAAACAGAGTTCAAATCCAAAAAGATAATGAAGATGCTTTTGTTTTACTTTTTACACTCATTTCTAAGCAGGAAGAGAGGTCAAGCTGCATGAGCCTAGTAATAACCACCCTTGAGAAAACATGCTTACTGCTAGGGCTACTTCTAATATATGCCAGGGAGAAAATGAGATGTCAGGGCAGCATGGACAGTTGGAAAGCCCAAGACAAATACCAGGTCCTTGTGTTCATAGGAACTGCTGTTGTGATCATTCCTGGAAGGAGCAAGGGAATTTCCGTGCCTTACTTCCTAACTGATCATGTAAAAACTATCTAAAAAAAGTCAAGTCAGAAGTCATGCACTAACAAGTACTACTTTCTAATCACAATATGAAATGTGATCTAAATTGTAAACCCCATTCTATATCTTTCAGTTCACAAATATTGACCAAAACTTAGTAAGAACATTTTGCAATATTGAGTGGGAGCATCTCTCTTTTTCCATGAAAACCATATGTACGATATTTCAATTTTCTTCTCAATACTACCTCACTAACCCTGTAAGAGTTCACTTGTTCTTAAAATAAAACAAATGGCATCCGGTTATTTATCACAAAATGTAGTAATTTCTATCCTAGCAGTTGACACAAATTTCTATTGCATAAATAATGCAAATCTTATTTCAATCATTTAACATAGAAAATAATATTAATAATATTAATAATAAGCATAAGTTACAACCTGTATTTATACAACAATATTTACATGTACAGTACTTTATTCAGAGCAAACTTTATGCTTAAATGTTTTACTTAACAGTCCCTTCCTAATGATATTACCAAGAACAATACCAGCTAATCAGGGCAGATGACTTTACCAAATTATCCTCCCAAAGGAAACTGATGGTATAGATGAGCATTTCTACTGCAGTCATCAGGCCACAGCTTGAACAGTTGGTGGCACAGTAATCTGCAGCATGACCATTCAGCCAATTACTGCTGAAACAGTGATATTAATCTACTCATAAAGGGCAAGTTCAGGGTCAGTTGCCAGCAGTGGAAAACACTTGGTATGGATAATGTGCTACAGAACTGGATTCATCTGCTCTTACTGATTTCAGCAACCTGCACAACTTGACTTCATTTTTGAGCAGATAAAAACACAGAACTTAAAACTGTGCCAAATCACATCTGCATATATGAATATCTTCAGCATCACTAATGGCCTGAGATAATCTCATACTCTGGTCTATGAGGCATACTCCAGCAATGCAACCTCCCAGACTTACACACAAGTCTGCAGAGAAATCATTCTTGCCACAGATGTCCCTCAATACTTAACATTCCTAGAAGCATCTAATCTCCCCTAGCGTTCAACATTTATGATTAATAAGATAATTTCAGTCTACAGTTTAAATCTTTGGAGGCTGTTTGACAGGCAGTAATACAATATTTGCCAGGGAACTTTTGAAACACATACAAACATACATATATGTATTTTTTTAGAAAGTACACAAGAAGGTATACGTCTGTAGGAAAAGGAGAATGAAACCACAGTTTGGAGGGGCTTGGCCAGCAGAAGGGATGTGTCTGGGACAAGGCAGCCCCAGAAACCTCTATTTCCTCTTCTTTATAAGCCACAATTCAAACTTGGTGCTTGAATTTCTGCATGCAGAAAGAACAGTTTTAAAAATAAGCCTCAAATAAGCCTTCCTACTAGTCATCATATACTTATATTGCCTGCTCTTTAGCTCTCAAATGGGAACATGGCAAAGAATGACTGAATGCCTTGGCTACTGCTACTTTTCACTTCTCTCCTTACATATGAAAAAGGACAACAGACTTTTCTTAACTGCTAAGTCTGCTTCACTTCATAGAAGAATGTTATACATCATGCTAATGTTCACAAAATAAGCACTGTTTATACAATCCAATGACATTCATAATGAATAGAGTTTTATTCCTTATGTTACAAGGAACTTTTACTTCTCTATAAATAACAAAAATATTAGACATTATTGAAAAATCATGCCCCACACAGAAGTCAGTCATATCAGCTACACTTATTATAGTGTAGGTTTCAACATTCATTTGCTGCCCAACAAGTAATAGTACTTTAAATGCTATCCAAAAGTATTAATTATGTTTTTGAAATCTATCTGTGATAGTAAGATTTTTTGCTTAAACTTAAGTGACATTCGTCTTTCCTTAAAGACAACATGGACTAAAACTGAAAATCTAAAATTTTGATGAAACATTTTTGCTATTATTATATGGAAGTATCTTATTGCAAACAATCTTATTAACTTGCTTCTTTCAGTTAGTTTTCCAAAACTACAGATTGGGAAGACATCTTACTGCTATTCCTATACAATCATAAATGATGTGAACTGGTATTCAAGATTCCCACACATTGCCCTTTCCAAATTCTGCACCTCCACAAACAATTTTAGAGGAGTAATTGCCTTTAATTACCTGCAGTAGCAAATTAAAACTTCAGAAAAATTATTCAGCTATCTTTTCTAGTTGCATACCAGCTCAAACAATTGGTTTCATTTTGTGGTTACACACCGCCTTGTAAAATTATTTCTATTATTCATTTCCCCTTTTACTTCAAAGTTTTTGTTTGTTTGTTTGTTTGTTTTGCAATTGCAAACCTGCCAAATTACAAGATAAATAGAAGATTGTAACAAATAATTACATAATCCATAGGACTTTCAAGTTTCTTTACAATTTAAAGTGCATTTTTACTTTACAAATCAGAAAATAAGCAGTTTTATGATTTATTATCAAATGGGGGGCAGGGAGAGAACCTACTTCATTTTCAGAAAAAAAAAACCCACAAAAAACCAAAACCAAACAAAAACCCAGAAAACCCCACCCAAACCCTATATTGATTGATTTATACTTATGCCTTAGTTTAAAAAATTAATAAAGGCTTCCCTTGCAAAGGTTCTTATTCTCCTCTACTTTGTCAGCTTGCACTTCAGAGATTTCCTTTCCCCTAAACGTGCTGAGTTACCAGCTATGTCCTATCTTCTCACAGACTGTGCTTTGACCAAGAGTGTAGAAGACAGGACAAGACAAACAGCAGCTTCATTGGGGAAAAATTATGCCATATATAATAAACTACAAATAACCAAATTAAATGGATACAATTTATCACACTCATAAGTGTACCAATTTAATGTTTTTAGTATTTCTGATATGGGATCACAGGAACTATGCTTTTCATAACTATTTCATAACTATTCATACAAGCTAAGCTACTTTATTGACCATTCAGTTATTTCATAATTAGCTACTTGTTCTGAGATATATTTTGGACTTAGTATTGTTTTCCTATCAAACTTATAAACAAAAAAACCCTTTACAGTTGATTCAAAATACCATAAACTTCTTTTAAACACATCATTGGAGTAAAAATAAAATTTAAACTTACTACTTGATATTGCAAGTTACAGTTAGTAGCTCTAAAACATTAGTGCTTTCTTTGGATTGATTAACTAGGCTTTATTTTAAGGGTTGTCCTGCTACTAGAAACTGCAGGAGTGCCTACATATTAACTGTCTTATAACCTCCTTTAGCTCAAATAACTAACAGGCATCTGAGAAGTGCAAATTAGTAGGAAAAGAACTTGTATTATTATATGAGGTGATAATCCAGGGAACTACTAGGTCAGAAGATTCTAAAATGATTGTGTGATGACCCAAAGACATGTAAAAGAAAAAGATGCATATGTTACAAAACCAAATTGAAGTATTACGCATCTCAGTGATGAAAATGAGCATTGCTTTATGATGTGTACTATTGTACTTACACCTGACTAATTATGAGTGTTTGAAAGCACATACCTTCATATTGCCTTTGATCCATTTTCTCTTTATGCATCTTTTAAGGCACAATATCTTAACTGAGAGAGTAATTCTTAAAAAATTATCAATATTTTTATAGATGCACTTTCAATTTTTATCAGGTAGGAAAACAGCTTTTCCAGAAAGATTCTAGGGAACTACAATTAATTTACAATGTAACAGGTTTTCAGGGGTTATCTGCTTGCTTGTTTGCTACTCTGCTCCTGTAAATACTTCAGCTATAAATGTCAATTTTCTTAAGCCGCAATTTGTTGTTTCCAGGTGTACAGCTTCAGATAGCATTACAGAAACATTTTGTTAATTGTACACCATGATCTGAAGCACAGATTTTGTATTTGGTTTCGTTGATGGCATGGAGCTGTATGGCATTTCAACTGGCTGCCTACAGATGGCCTGATTTTCACCACCATTCATTGGAGAAAGAGCTCTTTAGTATCCCAGTACCTACATTCACAAGCTCCACTCAGCTCATTTCTCATCATTTTTTTTCTGATTTGGTTTCATGTTCTTACTTTTATTAGAAACATTTTCTTAAACTTGTACTTCTTTTCTTGAGTTTCTGTCCTCTGAAGCAACCTTCTGTCTTCTACTGCTGCTCTCAGCACGTATCAGAGGGTTATGATGCCTACAGTGGATCTCAGATGGGATTTACAGATGGGATTTCCTCAGTTATGCATGCTGGGATTTTTTTGCTATGCCACTAGGCAGGGAGATTTAGCTTCTGCTTATTTGTGTCTGCCCTGTGGTTCACATTTGTAAACAATTTTAAAAAGCAGACATGCTCAAAAGTGTCATTCCTTTTGGTTTTGTACTACAATTATTTCTTCTCTAATTTCTTGGACAACCATTAAACAATTGAGTACGACGGTCTGGTGAGATCAGAAGGCAGTGTATGTTGCTACACAGCATTCCTGTGACACAGGAGTGTTGGACATCTGAATCTTTAAGGTACCTCTAGAGACTGCCGAGTCCATTCCCCTACTCTAAGTAGGATGCTCAGGGCCATGTCCAGTCAGATTTCGAACACCTTCAAGGATTTAAATTCTACAAGGCCTCTGGGCAACCTGTGTGAGACTTTGGTCACCTTCCCACTAACAAAAAAAAATAAAAATTCTTACTTTTATGTAGAATTGTGCCCATCACCCTGTTGCTGGATACCACTGAGCAGGGTCTGACTCTATTACTTTCACTCCTTCCCACTTAAGGTGTTCATATATATGAATAAGATCCCCCTGAGCTTTGCCCAGGATGAGCTGTCCCAGCTCTTTCAGCCTCTTCTATGCTCTGGTCCCTTAATCACCTTCAGGGCCCTTTTCTGGAAACCTATGCTCTGGTCCCTTAATCACCTTCAGGGCCCTTTTCTGGACACACAGACTGTGTGTCCCCATGTCACATGCTGCGGAGTCCATCAATTGACACAGCAGCCCTGGCAAGGCTGCATCTGCAGTAGAGGGGAAGTATCACCTCTCTCAGCTTGCTGGCAATGCCTTTTGACACCATCACAATCACCAGAAAAACCATTCTTAAATAGATAGAAAATCTAATTTGTGCTTTCCTCAGATTTCATTCAATGATTTAAAATATACCATATATGATTAGGTTCACATAACAGAAGAACTTAGTTCTTCTGAGATTTGGTACTTCATTGCATTCCACCACTATCACTTCTAAGCTGGAGAATTAAAGATTATATTCATTTAGTTCTAGAGTTTTATCGTTGTTTAGGATATAAACACGACAATAGTTGATTCACAAGAACAGAAACACAGGAGCATATGCAGACTGTAGATTCTGCAATCCTATAAGTTAAACACAAATGCAAACATTTATTTTGAAACACAATTTAAAATATTCTGGATTAAGTAATACATTTTAACTTTGCCCTTTGATTATTTTTTCATTAAAATATGAACCCAAGCAAAAATTAAGAGGTGTTTTAAAATAAATAATTATTTTTCTTCTGAAAGTATTGAAACAAAACTGACATTCTTTCATATTTTTGAACACAAAATTGAAATGTTCATCAGGCAAGTTTTGACTGTGATGTAATGACACTTCTAAACCAATAATTTCATATCTGTTGATTTAAAGCAGCTCTTATCCCTGGATCTTCAGTTATTCTTGGTATAACTAAAGGCAAATAATTAAGAATTAGACTCATCTGGTACAAACTGGCAAAATTCCATGGGAATTAAAATAAATCCAAGCAGTCAAGCAAACAATAACTTAGAATCTAACTATTAAATTTGATTAAAACTGCTCTGTTTGGCAGTTTATCATCCAGCCAATTACCAGAGAAATTAATTACTTCCTGAAAATCATATTGGAGATCCTTTGATATAAAATATAAAAACTGAAAAAAATATTTTAACTCCCTTCTGCGGTATGCATCACTTTCATTTATATCTATTTTTAAATCCATTCTTATCACTTCACAGATCTTATAATTTCTCTCAACATCTGAAAGAATCCTAGGATTTTGGGGCCTCTCCTTCAAACCTGGGCTTTAAAAACACTAGCTTTGGCTTGGAGAGTACATACATCAGTTTTTAAAAGGCAACCAAAAAATAAATACTCTGTTCATCCCATCCAGCTGTCTGAGCAAGAAACACAGTGAGCCAGACAATACAACAGCAAAACCAGAGTTTAAAGCTGTTTAACTCATTTAGGATCAGATTTTATTATTTTTTTCCTATGCTGTGTCAATTATCCTCATAAGTGCCTATATGAGAATTAAAAATACTGTTTATAATAGTAATAAAATGCTTTTAAAACTCAAAGTCTCAAAACAAACTTAAATTTTACATAGATAGTCTTGACACATTCTTAAAGGTGTTATTCTCACATTTAAAGTGTGAAGGAATAATGCATGGATCAAAGAGAAGTCTAATTATTACATGAGCTCTGAAGAGAACTGGTTCATCAGATGGTTAGCATCTTTGGAAATACATCCAAACATTTGATAGTTTTCTGAAGATTAAAAAGGGAAATCACCACCTGTAAAGAAACAAGCTTGTTTAGATTTGCTATCTATATGGTAATTGAACCAGATATAGCAACAGCAAAAATACAAGGCATTAAAGAAATTCTTACTCATTGAGAATGCAAATTGCTTTTTAATTTCCTGACCTTATAGTGCAAGAGGATGAGCACTGCCAGTAGATTACCATATCATAACCTCATGGAATTAGGTTAAATACCCAATTACAAACACTCTGCATGGCAAAAGACTAAAGAGGAAATGCACTGTGTATTCCGAAAGTAGTAAACTGACTTTTTAAACACAGAAAGAAAAAGACAGATACAAATTTTTGGGTTACAAAGCTACTGGATAGTTTTAAGATGTATGCATCTCTTGAGCAAAATGAATTTCTGACGTCAAATGTCTGCATGGTAGCATTTACACTAGTTTTCAATTACACTTAAACATATACAAATTACACATACAGTCATTCATTCTAAAGATCTTTTCAAAGAGCCTTTTATTGTATGCACCAGGTGTGTATGTCTGATGGTAACACGTTTTTTCTATGCTACCAATGACAACAGCTCATGAGCACCCCTGCACTGGGTCTGGCTAGGATGTAGTTAAACTTCTCTGTAGCAGCCCCTATGGTGCTGTTCTGGATTTGTGACTAAAGCAGCACTGGTAATACACCAGTGTTTCTTCTAGTACTGAGCAGTCCAAGCACCAAATCAACTTTTCTCCCTCCTCACTCTTCCTCCCCACCCCCCTAGCAAGAAGGCTGAGGATACACAAGGATTTGGGAGGGGACAGCTGACCCCAACTGACCAAAAGGGTATCCCACACCACATAAAGTGAAGAACTGGGCAGGGGTTGTTGGTCGGGAAAGTAGCCGTTGTATTTATTATAGTTGCAATTGAGTTTGAGGTCCTAGCGGATGGCTAAAATCAATAGAAAAGTAAGCTTTATAGCATATGCAAATGTTTCACAAAGAAATACTTTCAAATTAATCTAGTGCAGGGGCAGGGTTGGGGGTAGGGGGTGTGAAGACAGACATACATGTGCATATTTTAATATATATTACAAATATAAAAATATATGCATCCTCCCACTCAAATTCCCATGGGAGATTGTATCATTTAATCTAATGACTACTACAGGAGAGAAGACTAGCATTTAAACCCCCTTTTCCTATTTTTTTTGATGCTAAAAGAGGGCTCTTCCACCTGAACTGTATGTCTGTCCTTTAAACTCATCTATTAAATTAGTTTAACTCATATGAAAAATAAAGCATTCGTTACACTGAAGAGGCATGCTGCCCACATGCACCTAGGAGTGCAAAGACTTAAAAGTGGCCCAGTGCTGAGTGTCATGTCCCTTTTTAGTATTTAGTAACTGTCTGATGGTAACAGGATGATATCATGGTCTGCTGTAAAGCTCGGTAAAGTCTCAAGGTGTCATTTACTTTGCATGGTGCTTTTCTGGTTCATTTTTCATTGTATACACTTGTTTCTTCCTGTATTATACTTAAGATTGAAAACTGTTATTAGTATTTGTTCAGCACTCAGACCAGCGGTGACCTGGCTCACAAACAGAGCTCCTTATAGTGATACTGTAGAGTATAGAGATACATCATAATAGTTGTAAAATACTACAGGTAGCAATATGCTTAAGGTTTCAGTATAGGCAATGGCAAGGCTAGGTATTTAAATAATGATAATATACCTTTTAAGTTTTCAGAAGTATTCAGTTTTATTTCTAAAGATTTTATAAGTTCAGATTTGACCAAGAAATCCATTTAAAATTAAGCAGGTAGACTGTGTGAGAAGAACAAACAGAGATTAAAAGAATAAAGAAACTATTTGTAAGCCTGTTACTGGGAATGCAAGGAACATAAAAGCTTATGAAAAAGATAAGCATTCAACATCCAACTGGAATATAAATGAACTCTTGGCTCTCCATTGTGCTCAGTCCTCTATTATTGCCCCTCCAAATTACTATATGCACTGCTTATTCAGTGTTTTGCTTGTACTGGAATCCTGTAAGCCAAACACTCTAAAATAACCTTAATCTTTCCCAGTGCAATCTATATGTACCTGTTAGTAATTATACTAAATCTTAAAGGAAATCTAGAGTACCACTGGTGTAAACTGTTAATGTACACAGTTCTTCTCCTTTCTTTGACCACCAAAGCAAGTAGTATAGTTCAAACAAACTAAAGCAAACCTATAACTACAACAGTTGAGAAAAACAAACAAACAAATAAACAAACAAAAAACCCCACAAAACAAAAAACTATTAGGACAATTTCTTTCTAGACTCAGCCACTCATTGTACATGCACGCTGGTTGAACAGTTATAAACAGAGCAGTCAGCAGAAAATGGGTCCTGAGGCTAATTAGAGAAAATATTCAATTATCCAGTCATAACAATTACAGCTTGCATGAAATTAATATTGGCTATTGTTTTTCACAGGTGCAAGAAAGACTTAATCTGTCAATAATCACTCTTTCTGGCAGATCTCCCCTGAGCACCAAATCCAGGCCCATGGAAACAGTCCTCCAGGCCATCAGCAAGGAATCGCCTCCCACATCCCCATCTCCACAGAGCCACTAGATGGACTGAGCAGAGATCAGCATCTTGTGGGAGAAAGACGTGTCCCAACAGGTAAGCAGAGATACAGCCTCAGAGACCATTCCCTAAAAGTCCTGCTTCTGAGGGGAATAAGGTCTGGAAAGGAGCATGACAGGAAGAAACAACAAGAACTCGCATTAACAACTAGGGCAAAAGACCTGTCCATGTTTGGCCACTTAAATGGAATTTGGAGAAACTGTGCTAAGTTTAGCTAAGAATAAACTATTCTTAAGAAACTTTGGCATTTCAAATTTTGCTTTTATCTTAGACCAGTACAAATTCAGAAACAGTGAATTCATTTTGATAGTTTAATTAAACTTAAATGAAAATTTTTTTACATTACAAGTAGTAAGAATATTTTTTTGCTTGTTTGGTAATTCAAACCAGTGGGTTTTTTTTGTTGTTTGTTTTATAAAAATAAAAATCAAGATGTTTGAGGATTAAATGGTATTTCCTTAGTGTGCCATGACTCCTCATAACAGCTCTGTATCAGATTCTTACCTTTATTTTCCTGTGAACAAATTATATTTCGTATAATGTTCCCTCGAGCTAACAGGGAAAAAGCCAATGCAACGTGAATAAAGTAAAAGCTAATGGCTTCTCACTTCCCAAACAAAAGACGTAATTCTCAGTAAAGAATAAAGGGCCCATCTGCGCATCCAACATGGAGCTAAAAAACCAGATGACAACCTAAGCTAGAATTTAAGGAAAATGAAAGTTTTCTATAAGAAATAATTGATTTTCCAGAAGCCACATTTCCAGAGGAAAAATTCACAACAGACCATTAAAAGTTTGAGAAGTTTGTCATTAAAAGAAACATCACCCAGAAGTAAGTGTATTTCTCAAGAGAGTTGTGATCTTTATTGTTTCAGTACAGAGACACAAATGAAATACACTGTATTCCTCTCTGCAGCTCAGACTACTCATTTGTCTTCTCACTGGTTTCTGTTTTGAGATATTCAGAATGTACATGATCTCCCAACTCACAAACCCCATATTTCCCAAAGGCAAGGAAAAAAAAACCCAGAAACCCACACAACCAAAGAACATATAATTTTTTTCAAGGCATACATCTTTCAAGTGCCTACTAGCTGTAGAAGTCACATGGGCATTAAAAATAGTCTTACAGAAATCTCTTTTCCTTGCTACATTTTATGTACCAGATACTATATTTTGTTTGAAGTTTCATACTTGCAACCAGACATTACATAAACTTCTGAGGCTAGCACGACTTCCTTGTGTCTTCCTGTAACACTACACTGGTGGTACTACCAGAAAGTGGCACTACAATTGGCGCTACATGGGTTTGTAATACAAGGTGAAAGACAGTAACCATGAGACTGTTTTACTTTTAACATACAGCCATATGCTTATGTGTATACACTTAAGAATTCAGAAGGTATCGCAGATGCAGGAAATCCAGTAGGTAGGTTCTACACACAACTAATGCTCACTAAGAAAGACACATTCTATTTAAGCATGAGGTTACATAATCCCAAAACTGTATCAAATGCAGGAAAGACACCTGTGAGATTTTACCAAGTCACCTCTCAGGTGACCTATCACAAACCACTCTCTCCCATACACACTCCACATTTCCTCAAAGCATAGGTGAAAATAGTGTTACAATTGTACACTAAGACATCCAAAAGATAATAATTAACAGAATTAAGTTTGTTTCTGCAAATTTAATAACACCTCTTCAACAGACATACTTTTGATTTTAGATAGAGTTGCATCATCTAACATGAAACTATTCAATATTTAGTTTTTACCCTTATCATTTAATGGGTGACCTTCTGCCTTATTAACTGTGTGCGATTAAATTGTGAATTGGAAAAAATTATCAGCTCCCTCATGAGCTCTTCGGTGGCATGCATCATACTAGTATCAGAGTGCTTCCCAATTCTGATTATTTTCCACAGGCCTTCATTCAGACAAGGTCTACTATTATCCCCATTTAACAGAATGGGAGTTAAGACAATGAAGTAGAAGGTCAAAGTATCTGCTAATTTTGGATACCTAATTTAAGGCAGAAGGGATATCATTATTTACTACTGTACACCACTTCATAGGCCTGAATCAGAGCTCTCATTAATGAATTTAAACGGCTCAAGGCCAGAGCTAAGTACCACAAAAATTACCTCTTTCCCCATTCTCTTGCTTACTTCATCCTATTCTGACCAGCCAAGATTGCTAAGAGTTTTTATCTGACCAGCTCTCATTCCATTTTTCCCTCATGAGCTTCTTCTGTTCTAAGTTTCCTATATTCCTTCTAAGCTTTTCCTTTTACACCCTGTCACTAATGGACTTTTGAATTCCTATGCCCGTCTGTCAGCACCTAATGCAATTCTTTTTCCTCTGTTCTACCTTTGTTTCATTAAAGAAAGGTAGAACGTAGTTCATCAGTTCTTTTCCTTGTATCTCAGGTCCATTATGAGACTTATCTTCCTTCTCCTTGCAGGACTGATTCTAGTTTCTTATCCTTTGCCCCTAATCTCTCTTTAAGTGTGTGCATTAATCAAAGTTTTCACTTATTTTTCATTGGTAATAGATGCTACAATGAAATATGTTGAGCATACCCAGCAAGAATTGACAATTACTACCTTCATTAGTTTCAAGCACAAGGAAACCAAATGACTCTGACATGGGATATCATGTGCCAAAGAGATCACACAGGTATCTGCAGCCTTAAAGGACTAATGTCTTCAGTAGAAAAAATAGTGTCTTGTTTAAAATATTTATGCTTCACAAAGAATCAAGAGAAAGCATACCTATAAAAGCATCATCAATATTTGTAACAGCCTTACAAGTTTTATGGCAAATATATCTAGATGAGCAAATAGTCTCATTTGTAAGCATATTAAGGCAATGAGGAGTTATGAATTCTTTCCTGGACTGCAAAGAAGTAATAAAACAAAGATAAGCATACTTTTAAAGCAAATATTCCCACAGCTAAGTACAAGCTGTAAGTTACAACAGCATAATCAACTGTTAGAGAAAGTCTTACATCAAATATAAAGCCTGCAAAACTGAATTTCTTTACAACTATATTTAAGAAACAACTCATTAGTGTAGGAGATGACAGACAACTCTTCCCTACAACCTTAATGGAAAATGAAGACGCATGGCCTTGAATAAATCCCACAGTTCAATTAGCAACATCATAGTGATAGTCAAGACTGTGGCAAAAAAATCTCAGAGGCATGCTAGTGGCATGTTAACGCTTTAACTTGGGGTGAATCTGTAGTGGCGGAATCCATTACTCTAAAGTTCATCAGCCTGTTCTAATTTCAGACAGTAGCTGAGTACCATAAGATATTCTTACTGTAGCAGTGAGAAACTTAACAGGTGCATTCCCCACACCAAGTCCACCTTTCCAACAATTCAAGACCAGCATTAAAAACTGCTCAAAGTTTTTATTCCTTTTTATAGACTAATCTTAGGATTCAATCATACTTTGAAAACCATAACCTGTAATTTAGTCCATGGGATCAACAGCACAAAGTGTGACAAAGACTGACATTTTCTTCTTATCACTGGTATTACTGCAATAATGCAGGTATAATCCCAAAGATCTAACAGACTCCCTATATGATGTTTTTTTCTTTATGAAGACAAGCTATTAATATAAATCTGCCTTTTGTAGTCTACACCTTCAAATGATAATTTCTTTTCCTTAGGTATAACAAGAATGCTCAAGCTGCCTTTACATGATTACTGCAGACAGTCTAGAAAAAATAAACAAACAAAAATCCAAACAAACAGCCCCCCAAAACCCCAAACAAAAACAAACAAAAAAAACAGAAAAAAAAAAAACCACCACCAGACCCAGAATAAGAAGCACCTGGCGCTGCCGAAATTCGTTCTCTTTCTCAATGGTCTGGCTTGCATCTCTCCATAGATGAGATTATTCAGTAATATACAACAATGTTAGAGAAAAGTAAGTGTCTATAAAAACTAAGGATCAAATTCTGATCTTATTTACAACAATGTAAATATCTACGATACTAAGAGCAAAACAGAGATAGAAATATTAACTTCTTGTCTGTTAAATTAAATATTACTGTGAACCAACAAAAATCCTCTCTGTTTCACCCAATCTTTGTTCATATTTCCAAATTTGTGACTTTAAAAGGGATGCATACTTTAGGAATAATATTTTTTGCATTAATTAAAATTTCATCTTAGAATCATTATACTACTTGCTTTTCAGGATAAAGGTGACATAATGAGCTTGAATTGTTAAAGATTGTTAAAAACAGGGCTGTTAAACTGTTTTCCTTTCCCACCCTCCTCACAGCTGCATCATATGAGCAGGTGCCTAATTTACTACCACAATTAATTTTCTCCTTCTGTGCTAGAGATTTTTTTAATAGTAATACATGTGGAAAGGAAAATTAGTAAATATACTGTATTTCACCCCTCTAAAATTACTGTCTTATATTTAAATAAAGAAACAGTGTGAAATGCACAATTTGAGCAGGAACTCTGTCTTAAGCACTGTAAAAAAATCAGGTCAACCCTTTCAGGATCCTATATTTAGGTTTAGCTTTGCATACTTTAAATTATTTACTTTTATTTTTAAGTAGGAAAAAAATTGCATTAATTGGGATAAGTGCTAAAAATCCAGCAAACCCAAAACACAGAATTTGTAACAATTATTCCCATGTATTCACCTCCAGCACCCTAAACCAAACAGAACAAAATGTGGGAAAAATATTATCTATTTCATGAAACATACTCTAATTCCTCACATGCAAATAGATAAGTTATTCACTGAGAATAGGGAAATATCAGTTTGTTGTCCACTAAGGATGCTTAATATCATGTTATGAAGTGAGCATTCTCATTTTCCAAAGCTGCTATGCTTTGTAATGTAAATGCACCAATGAAAAGAGGGTCTCATGACTGCAAATGAATTGCACTACATGAGTGAAAATAACTATTGCTGTTCTAACAAATGAATTTGGTGACTTCAGCACTAATGATAAATATAAGCAGCTGGTGCAGGTGTTCTCAGACATTAGGACATATTTCTTTACTATTTCAATTTTACTAATTTCTTTGCATAATGTCTTGCATAGTCATGTGCAATGAGAAGATATGAATAAGACTAGGTTCTGAAGAAGCTAGGTACTTTTAAGTATAGCAAAGATATAGTTTTCAACTGAAACATGAAATAATATTTATTATTATTATTTACATAGAAATGGAAAGAGATATAATGACAGAGAGAGTTTGAGTGAGAGTTTGAGGTGGCAAAAATAAAAGATGCACCTTTAGAAATATAAATACTGATGATACGATTGGGAAAGAGTAACTGCAAGAAACAATTTCCTATGCCATATAGTAATAATTATTATACAATTTAACTACTAGGCTGGATAATATCTGGTGGTGTTTGCTCCATTAAATACAGCAATATTCTGAGGATCACTATACATCCATGGGAGAAAAAAGAAAGAAAAAAAAACAAACCACAAATTCTACATCCTTAAAATGATAAATAACTGGATTTAAAAAAACATTTTATTTACTTGTGCATATAGTTTTGAAATACAGTTCAATATTATTATGTTAATATTTGATATCCATAATACATTAGGAAGACAGACTGGGATCTATAAATCAATGCCTGACAAAGAAATATGTCCAATACCATCCTCTTCCTGGCCTTTTCAGACTACAGTCCTCCCTTGGCATGCACACAAGAAGAATGTACAAGTCCAGTGATTGTCAAGATTATACATTTAAATCTTAATTATAAATACTGATACTTCATCACAGTCTAATTCAGAAATTAACTTTAATATTTCATTCAAGACAACAGTTTGGTTTGGTTGGTTGTTTTTTTTCAGTTGTTCCAGACACATTATGTACTTAGATCCACACATAGCAGAAATAAGAAATCTGTTTTCTAGATCATTCTCTGTGGATTTTTTTTCTATTTACTACAAAGGAATTGTTTTATTTTTGTTTGTTTCAGACTAGTATGCAGTGATGAAAGCACTATTCTGCTTTTCCATCCCCACCTAGCAGAATTCATATACCTATATGAAATGATTTCTGTTTTCATTTCCTTTGTCCTGCTTACCAAATATATTTTCTATCAACTCCTATTTCATCTTCTATTGCAAAATGTCATCATAGATCCCACATGTCTACCTATATTTAGACATCTGCAGACAAAAATGCAATGAAGTATTTTTTTTTCACTGAAATTTGTAATGCTTGGTAATGGGAACGTTCCAGAGACACTGCTTGGTTTTGACATAGCTTTGAAAATGGCAAATGGTTCTGATGAAAGTTTGCTTGGTTTCCTTCAAACTCACATAGCTGTACTTTTGGTAGATCATTTTATAAGCTTTAATTTCAATTGCAAGCTAAAAGAAAAGTATTTTTAAAAGGCACACAGAGGAGGAGTAAGAAACATGCCTGGAATGCTGGTCATGGGCAAGTGGCATTGCAATCCAAACCAATGAAGGAAGAAATGGAGAAAATAATGTCCAGGCACGAAGATAAAGAACCTAACTGTCTGTCCATAAATTTGAGACACGACATCCAAGACAGCGGAAAAAGGATCATATAACTTTGCAAAGGTTCAAGGTTCATGTAACTTGCAAAACAAACATTACAATTGCATTTGAGCCTGTGGTCAGAAACTGTTAAATTCAGACCTGAGCCTGTCCAATCTTAAGAGTTAGCTCTGAGATAAAACAAAACATATACAAATACATGCAAACTAAATTTTAGGAAGCCTGGAAGCTGGTCCAAAACAAGCTTCTAGATGTTTATTCTTGAAAACATTTTTTATTATTTTTTTTAATATATATATATATGAGAATATCTGATTGCTTAAGATATTTACTTAATGTATAGCTTCGCTATTGGGGAGCTGGTATTTCCTCTAATGAAAGATGAAGTTGATTCAAATTTTATCTGAAATAAAATTAGCCTATTTATCTAATTATTAATTGTATGGGAAGACATTACTGTAGTTATGGTTATGCATACTTGACAGAGATTTACTCTTTTAAAATCATTTATTTTCACATTGCCACCTATTTTCCTTTCTTTCAGGGAAAAAACAGGGATGTGGGAGCATGGACATTAAGGTATTTGGTCTGAGAATTTTATTTTTTACCACTTTTTATGAACAAATCTCATTCGTAAAAATCTCACTGTTTTTATTAAAAGCATTTTGTCCTGCTCCTGAAAGTAGCAAAAAGAGTGAAGTGCAAATAATTCCATTGTCACTATATATTTTAATTCACAACGAAATTGCTTCTTTCCAACATTTCTTGAGGAGAGAAAATAAATATACAAAATATTTATTTTAATATTTATTATGGTTTTGTTTCAGTTGTTTTGGTTTCATAGCTTTCTTTTTTACCAAACTCCATGTATATAACAGTCTTGTAAACTAAAGTCACAGTCCAGCTGGAGAGAGAGAGAGAGGATGGTTTCCTCCCTTTGGAAGTAAAAAACTTTATTTCTTAGGATTTTGAGAGTTGTTTCTGTTTTGTTTTGGGTTTCTTTTGGGTTTCTTTTCTTCCTCATTTCACAGATGTAAAGGTTAAATTACCTAGTATAGAAACGTTGTAACTTTTCTCCTTTTTTATCATAAAAATTTTAATAGATACAATTTTGCCATTCTATTCAGTAATTATATTTGGAGTCAGCTAGTTTAAGTAGTCACTGCAGTAAAATCTCCATAGGAATTTTTGCGGTGTTGTTATATTAAGTGTATGGATATAGTGCATGTAAGTATTCCAATGAGACCACACGGTACTTAAGAATAACTTCAGGAGGTGAGGTTGGCCATTTGAGTAGACAAGACTATGAGAATTAACAAATCCTTTCATATTTATTTTTTTAATTAATAAATGTTGTTTGCACCCTTTGCCTCTGCAGAACTAATCCTGTTATGCAGTCAGCAGCACTTCCAATAAAAATGTTTTGTTCTAAGATCAGAGTGCTTACAAATCATCACAGCTATCCCCAGCAGATAGCATGTCACAATAAGATGAATTCACATTTTTTGAAAATGGAGGTGATTTTGATACTCTATACTTAGAACAGATACATTTTAGAATCAATTGTCCCCATCGCCAGCGCCAAATCATTGATTGTTGCTATATATGATCCTGACCAAGAGTTATGAAGGGAAACAAATTTTAATGCTTATAGGTGGCGTTTCTTCTAGTCTTGCAACTCCTGCTGTGGAAAAAATGTTTAGAGGAATCATTTTACCTGGCTAGATCCATCGGAGGACTTACTTAAAAATAAAATCCAAGCAGCAGGCTACAAAATCATTTAGGATGCTAGAGAACCCATGGTTCTCTGTAATGAACACAACCTGAAGTATAAGTTACACAGAGACATATAGTATCCTTCTCTAAACAGCAAGTACATTTGAGAGGAGAGAGCTTTCTGATTACTTTGGCATGTGATCGGCACAGTACATATTTAACTGAACTAAATTGCAGGCTTCCCCTACAAAGGATGGCACTCTTCCCCAGCACCCTGGCATTGTAGTCCGTCTGCCTCAAGTTGAGACTGGCAATGCTGCAACTGCTGATTCAACCAACTGAAACTAGACAGGTACAAAAGGAGGTTGTAGTGAGGTGGGTGTTGGTCTCTTTTCCCAAGTTACAAGTGACAGGATGAGAAGAAATAGCCTTAAGTTACACCAGGAAGGTTTCAATTGCATATTGAGGAAAATTTCTTCAATGAAAGGCTTATCAAGCACTGGAACAGGCTGCTCAGGGAAGTGGTTGAGTCACCATGCCTGTAGGTATCTAAAATATGTGTAGATGTGGCACTTAGGGACATGGTTTAGTGGTGGACTTAGCGGTGTTAGGTTTACAGTTGGACTCAATGATCTTACAGGTCTTTTCCAACCTAAATGTTTCTATGATTCTGTGATGCAGAAATATATCCACAAAGGTCCCTTTCTGTCATTATTTTAAGCTTCCCCAAAGCCTTCCCTGTGCATATTTTCTTAAAACAATTTTTGTGTTTGACACTCCCCCTGTCCTGCCAGTGGGCAGGAAGCTTTTTGAGGTTCCCAATTACTTGGATAACATCTACCACACTGTGGATTCCACCTTCAGCTGAAGAGAAGATAGCAGAAAATCTCCATAGCTTCCCAAATGAAAAAGAAAAGCTAGCATAATGCGTTAGGAATGAGTCATTTGTGAACTTTCAAGTAACTTACAATTTTTTTCAAATGGAATCTTTTACTACATTCTTCGGCACACAGTATTTACAATCTCCATTATGTTTCACTACACATCACATGCATAATGCAGGCACAGATACTTCAAGAATGAAACCTACATTAGGCAACCAGATATGTAATGCTGTATGTGTGCTTCCATCTCAGGTGAGGCACACACACACACACACGCACACACAAAGTTTCTTTTAACAATGAGGAAATGTTGCACCATAGCTGTATATGTTGTTTACAGATACTCTGGTAGAATACACAGCACCAAGATTTCCTGGCTTTCTCTGATTTCATGACATAGCCGCTTTTATGTGGATTTTATAAATCCATTATAATTATCACATCCTGCTGACCCCTGGTGGAATATCGAAGTTGAAAAAGGGAAAGAGTTAGGATTACCACATAAGTAATTCTACAAAGGTATTTCTTTGACTGACAAATCCTTCACTGGCTATCGTTATGGCCCTCTGTCAAAGAAGCAATAAAAATTAACACGTTTTAAAAAAATATAGAAATAAACAAACCCAAAGCACCATAATGAAAAATTCTTTTCTAAGGTTGTGCAGGTGAGAACCTTGTAAACAGCTTGGCATGGTCACCTTGGTAGTAATTCTAGCCATAGAAATCATGCCTCAATTTTCTTCTTTTCTTAACTGGGATATAAGCTAAACTCTACTGAGTTACTGGTAAGCAGGAAAAGGGAATGTAGAAGTTACTTTACATAAGACAGAAAGCTAATACACAATGCAGTTTATTTAGAGAAGATACTCTAATTTGGAGCTTTTGCAGTAATAAAATGTTCTCCCTTACTGCTCTGTGCCACTGGATTTAGGGAAGATGCTTGGCATCTCAACTAATGTTAAGACACTAAGTAATTTATATGAATGGGGTGTGTTGTCCAGACCAGTGAATAATTATTTGTCCCTTGAAGGGTTTGGTCAGCAACAGTATCAACACTGAAGGCAGTAAGACTCCCTACTGAAATGTACTGAAATATCACAGTCCAAATTTATTACAAAAAGCCCAACATTATGAAAATCTAATGATCTTAGACAAAGTATAATTTACTAAATCCTCTGGTAATGCAGTAAAATAGCACTGCATAGGTATCTGAGGTTTCATATACAAGTTCAGGAGATATCAGAACGTGTCTAAGCTTGTCTGAAGCAGGTTTCTGAATTTGTCTTTTAAAACACTCCCCTCACCATCCAAATATGCTACCTTTCTTTATCATGAAATAGGCTTCTAATTCTCAAATAAAATACTGTATTATTGGTTTAGGAAAATAACTGAAATAAAAGTAAAATAAGTTTCAATTTTTACTATTACACCTTTTATTTTAATTGGATAATTTTTCCAGAAAATGTCTGTGATAGAAACTTACAGTATCACCTCCCTCAGTAGAAAAAAAATATATTCATTACACAACTTATGACTATGATGTTATTAATTAGGTCCATCACAAAATGCTACATCCTTTTGCAAGTGAAACATTGTCTTCAAACTACCGATGCTTAGCTTTTATCCTCTTCTTTCAGTTATTGCTTTAGAATCCTATGCATTTGACCTAAGTTCTGTATTTTATGTTCTAAAAATCATATTCTTAGTATTTTGAGTATTTAAGCCAGATAATTTGAATATAATTATTTCCAATATATGACTGTTCATGTTCTTTGATATTTTAAATGAGGTTTCAATTGACTTGCAGGTCCTTTGGGATGATGGACTTCAGAACTGTTATTTTTAGAATATCTGTACTGTAAAAATGTTCTTGAAGTAAGTCAAAAGTCTGTATTGATGAAATAACATGCAAAGACTTCAGTAGAGCACAATTACTCTTTTATTGTTTTATTACTGCAGCATATGTTTACTAGCCACAGAGGAAAGCTATTAAAGGTAAAAAAAAATCCTTAAACAAAATCATTTGATCATCTGTAAAATACATGTAACAGTGTTCTTGAATTAAATTATACCTACATATAATTATTTATCTACCATTCTGAATCTACCATTCTGAAGCCACCTTTCCAAATAAATAACTCTAAAGTTAAGTTATAGGCAATCAAATGTGTTATAGAGTATAATTATCTGGAAAAAGAAAACTGGAAAAAGAGGCTTGACAAAATGTTTAAATAACCAGCTTCATCTCTTTCACCAGTTAATGCAAATGTCATTGTATGCGTCAGAAATCAAGTTTCTTCTATAATGACTCTGAAACAGAAAAAGTATAGGAAGCCTTATTGTTCTAGATTGGCATACTAACCTAAATTTATCCAAGAAAAAAGTGAGGAACCTAGTGACAGTGAGATATCTCATAAATGAAAAGGACAAGTTGTAATTTAGAAATCAAAGCAGAAAGGACGAACATTTCACCTTTTGCTGTAATCCCTTGAGATTAACCTAAGTATGAGTTTTCCCAAAAATATTACTGAATTAGAGCATATGAGGTAAAATCTCACCTACTATAATTAACACTTATAGCGACACAAATTGGAGATAATGAAGTAAAACATGCCATGTTAAATAGTCATTATTTTAATGTAACCCAAATGATATTCAAAACAGTGAAGGTTTTGAACTGGAAGACTAATAAACTCCTCCTGTAACTGTTACAGTGCATAGAAAACAGTATAAGAAAAAGAGAATCTTTAAATTATAATTTTCAATTTAAGAGCATGATTCCTCATTAATTATAGAATCATTGGGGGTTGCAACTAGATGATCTTAAGGTCCTTTCCAACCCTAACTATTCTATGATTCTACGATTTAGGTTGGAAGAGACCTTTAAGATCATTGAGTCCAACTATAAACCTAGCACTGCCAAGTCCACCACTAAACCATGCACCATAATTTACACATCTTAAATACCACCAGCGAGGGTGACTCATCCGCTTCCAATAAGGAAATGAATAACTGTGAGTCCATATAAGTTATTGGGTCAAACTTTCTCTGTTGAGGCCTGAATCTTCTGCTCCTTTGTACTTGCTCATGCTAGACCCAGTGACAAAGTAAGCAACAGACGAAGAGACCTTAAATTAGAGCAAACGACACAGAAGCATATCTGTTCAGGGCATATAACAAAATTCTTGAAGATGTACACATACTACTATCAGTATCACATTTGTGTCTGTCTGTTGGTTATACTGAGAGAGAAAATTAGCCCTTATACCAAAGACTCATTTTTTTTATGAATCTGGATAGGATTATTTTGCTAAATGCCCTTGCTCTATGCCAAAGGTCGTTTTTTTTAAAACTATTCGTTAATTAAAATTAATTAAATAAAATATAAGTTAATATTAGTCATCT
The DNA here is from genome assembly GCA_026283785.1 of Coracopsis vasa. NCBI lineage: Eukaryota > Metazoa > Chordata > Aves > Psittaciformes > Psittacidae > Coracopsis > Coracopsis vasa. The sequence continues at coordinate 27,574 of JANHGB010007517.1, forward strand.
TTAACAAAGAACAGGACTTTAAAGAACACAGGACTATTTCAACCACAGAAATTGTTAGCACTTAGCAACAAAAGTCAAGAAATCCTGTTCCTTACAGTTAAGTCATGTTTGGGGAAAAAAAAAAATAAATTATACAGCAGAGCTTAAGAGAAATAAAAGTCTGATGCAAAAATCTGAGAATCAGCTGATATTCTTAATGTAAAATCACTGATAATTGGAAGCAGGATAAAAATAAAAACTAAGTGACAATGAAGAAAAGAAATTAAAGATCTGTTCTTCACCATATTTAAACTTAGGGAAGTTTTAGCATCTTAAGTAAATAAATAAAAATGGGAAAAAAAACCCTCCCCATGTATACTACTGTGCCATGTAAATGAAGTCCATAGTCAAGAAGGTATTATAAAAGAACTATGTCCACTCTCATGTATATACGACTTCGATTAACATCATAAAGGAAGATTTATTAATATTAATAGCATGAAGGAAAAAAAACAATCCACAGACACAGATGCATTCCTAACAGTAATTTAAAAACTGTACAGAGAAAAGTGTATTTATACCATACTGGAGTGTACCATACATTTAATGTACATTAAAATTCCAAGGAGGACATCTCCATCTCCACATATCCATTATTTTTATAATGATTGTGGATAAAAAGAAAATCCACTATGCAAAACCACCAACCTGCACGTGTTTAGAGCACCTGAACATGTGTACCATATCATACATGTTCATCTTTCTGTATTGCTAGTAAAAAAACTAATCAATCCTCCAACATATTTTATTTCTTTTATCACTGTTCTTTTTAAGACTGGAAAGCCAGTTTGTTAACAGAAAGTTAGCGCTTGCAAAGTTATAAGTATCAGTTTTGTGGTATATTTTTCTACATATTTTGTTTGGAAATTTGTGTGGCACCAATGAACTATGTGCTGTCAAATGTCAGACTCTTAATGATATTCACACGTGATGTACTGAAATGTTAAAATTGATGTCTGTGCCTTACTTTTTTCTTTTTTTTTTTTTTTTTAAATTGAAGAAATTAAGGGGTTGTACTCTAAACAGTCTTCAGTTTGTGTGCCCTTGAGACAGACATCAGTATGGAAGCTACACAACTACTAAAAAACCTGGTATTTCTAGTTTGAGTTGACTACAAGGTCAAATATTATTTTAACAGAATAGCTAATGATATAGGTTCTGACTGATGACTTATGCCTAGATCTCAGGAGGTTTCCTGATAAATCTGTAAGAACAATCTTTGACAAGCCAGCCTGCAAGTCAATGATGATTAAATACATTCTACTTGACATAATTTCAGGCAAAATTTTGGTGTCAAAGGTTGACTCCTTCTTGTAACATTTTGGATTTCTTAAAGTAATGGCTGTTCCTCCAAATACCTTTTGGCTCTTCTCAGACTACAGCCCTTCCCTCCAGAGATGCTGGAATATAGAAGAGAAATAGAACTTCTTCTGAGTCACCTAGATTGTTCAGAATGTAAGCAAGGTTTTTTTATCCCATTGCCTTCAGAACGGAGTGATACCTCATTAAACATCCATTCGTTAAAATATAACAGCCTATTGAGAGGAAATCCCTTCCAACTAAACGCCTTATTGAGTTGAAAACAAAACAAAATACAGTTATGTTTTAAAATGCCATTTTTTACTGCATTAACCAGATTTCCTTTTCTTTTTTTTTTATTTTTTTTATTTTTTGTGTATCTTTGTATGTGCACATATTTTACATTCACAGCTACCTAGCAATTTACATTTATGATAAAATTGCACTCTTGCAAAATGAAACAAAGTAAAAAATACTGCTGTGAAAAAGCATTCAGCATGGGATGTAAGATGAACAGAACCCAATAATGGTGTAACAGTGAACTTATTTTCAATACCACCTATTTATTCATGTTTTATAGCTTGGGGATTTACAAAGCCCATGTTAGTAAATAATTCATGATTCTCGTTAGAATTCTTTCTGTATTTTTGTACTGTAGGCAAAAAATAAAATTTGCAGATGGCAAACAATGGATAAAGGTCAGGTTTGTGCAATGCTAACATTCTTTTTTTTTTTTTAGTCTTGGGGCACAAGTGTAACAAAGATAACCCTGGCTAACTCCAGAAAAAATATATTATTGATCATTCTTTGATAATAGCCATATAAAATTCCAGTGTTACATAAGATATGTCATCGTGTGTATTTCTAGGTATACAGAAAAACACCTATTTTCATGTAGTATGTATTTTCATAAAGAAAAAAAAAAAAAGTGCTCTGGTTGCTCTTCTTCTACTAATGTTAATAATATATGAGATTTCACAAAAATCTTTATACTAAGGATATGAAGTAGCGAGTGAAGCAAGAATCAACATGGGGTGTCTAAAGGTAGTTCATAGTAACTATACTGACATAATAATTTTTGTATAATCAGATAATACTCTTCTACAGAAAAGAAATTTAGTATATTTCACTTATCTGGAGTTCAAAAGAGAATATGACACGATGATACCAAAACCAAATGGTGGACAAATCTGGATTAGTGCAACAGAACTGACAAAAATTGAAAAATGTAGCAGGCTTATCTCTGATTTCTTTCAAGATCAAAATTGGAATTGATTTAATTAGATACTTTCCTTAATGACTACTCAAGTAACAAAACCACATTTATGAAATATATTTGACACTTACTTGTCAGAAAAAGACAGAAGAGTTGTGATGCCCATCTTAAAAGAACTGGGCAAGCTAGGCCACCAAAGTAACAAAAATAGGACATACAGTAAAATGTGACAGTACTGTAATTTCTGCCATAACTATGAAAGTAAATAAAAAATTAGCAGAACAAAGCATACCTGCATATAAAAACTGAACCACTTTCAGCCCTGCGTATACTGGAAAACAATTCAACAAAAATCTTGCTCTGACGGGGGGGAAAAATAATAGTGCTGATAATAAATTCACTGAGACAAAACTGAATGCAACTTATATTACTACTGCTTGTATATTTTGAACTAAAGCAATAGATTATTCTAAATGAATAAACAGATGCAATCAGTGTTATGAAAAGCCACTGCTTTCCTGCCTTGCTCAAATATTTAAGTATAGCTTAAACAAATGTCACGGAAAACTGGGCTGTACATTCATTTTTAATAATATATGATTTATCACCAACTGGTTTTAAATTGTGGGTTTTTTTTTCCTGTGAGCAGTAAGGCATTCCTGTATCTGGTGCTCTTTGCAAAATGTGCCAGTAGAATATCAAATTCACTCGTGTTTTTTTAAAGTACAGCTGAGAAACATCCATCCATATAAAAACTCTCAGGACTGGTTACATTTAAAAGCTATCTGTATTCCCTAGATATAACAATTTCTTTTTTTTTTTTATTTTAGATAAAATCAATATAAATAGGCTTAAAAAACAAACCAAAACTGACCACACAACAAAACCCCACCATATTTCTGCACCAAAACATTATTCTGGTGGAAATATTGTAAAAGGCACTAATACAAATATGTCCTTAAAGCCCAGTGAAGGCAGTGACATAGAAAATATGTGCAGATAGAAATATGAGGAAGAACACATTAAGGACACTGTCTGCATGCCCTTTTTTTTGAGACTCCAGCAGTTCCTCACCTATAAAGATGCCAGAACCCAGACCTAGAAAAGAGAAGCACGTGGTTCATACCTCCCCTGCCTTCAATATGTGTATGCAATCTCCTGAAATCATGACACATAAGATTATGCTGGCTTTTTAATATGTATGATATCTAAATGTGTAATATTTATGGGGAAATCATGGCAGAGGTTAATAAGCCTTTAGAATAGAACAACCCATAGGGATAATAAATTAGTGTGGTTATTCAACAAATCTTTGAGTGTAGTAACCACATGGCAGCAAAATAAAAAATATAGCCACACACTGTTGCTGCTTTATATTGTCCAAATTATTGATTTCTGACCAATGCCAAAATTTCTGTAGGCTGCCAACAGAATTAATGAGGCAAAGCATATACTGAAAGGAAGATAAAAATCTTACTGTCAGAATAGGGAGAATGACAAAAAGTATGTTTGGATGAGGGGACAGAGGTTGTCTCACTACAGGAATTTTGTGTAAAGTGGCTATTTTAAGCCAAATTCTAGCAGGAAATGATTGGAAATAATAAGACTAGACCAGTAATAACTTTGGAGGACTCATAGTCCACAATATTGCTTAAAAATAGCTAAAGGAGGAAAATAATAATGCCTTGACTAAAACTTTTTCTCTTCATTATTTCTTGGCAAGTACTTAGTAAAAAATGCTGTTCAAGCTGAATACTATATACCAATTCCATTATTTTAAAAAATCTTAAAATAATTCTGCAACAGACAATAGCTAAAACTCACAGCTTTATACCCTTCTACATTCTGAGCAAAAGACAAAAAGACAGGGAAATAGCAGAGAGGAGAAAATTATATGAAGGAGAAAGATGAAACGATCTGTCTTTTCATCTTGATTAACTTGTTCACCAGAGTTCTTTCCTCTTCACTAGTGCTCAAGAATCTTCAGTGTGTAGTACAGTATTTACTTTAGTAAGGTCGGTAACGTTTTTTCAGAGGACATTCTCAATAAGCAATTGAGGAAACATGACACCAATTAAACTGTTTATTGGTTTGTAGGAAAAATCATTAGGTAACTGTATGCAGAGAATATTTATCTTCAGCCAAATATCACAATGGAAGTATGTATTGAATATGGGTCTGCAGTACATCCTGGTTCTACTGCAGTTCCATTTTGACATTAATGATCACTTAAGTAAATCTGAGTATGACAAAAAGCCAGGATTATGGTGGAGGACAAAATAAAAATTCAAATTTATCTTGGTTAATTAGAGAAGAATCTGAAAAAAAAAACCAAAAAATCAAATTCATATAAATGTACAGTATAACACATAGGAAAAATTGCACAACTGTAAACTAGGATACAGCTGGATGCATCACACTACTTCAGGAGAGGATCTTGGATTATGGTGGACAAAACAGGAATATGTTTGAATTATGTTCTCATGCTGTAAGCAAAAGAAATTCAAATGATCTGCTGGAATGTATAGAAGTTTGAAATATAGATGAATCTTTGCATTGCACTCATCTGAAATACTGTACCCACTTTCAAACACTGGGCCTCAAGAAAGATTAAGTGCTATAACCCAAGTGAAGAGGATGCAAAAAAGAAGAAAAGATCAGAGATCTGGAAAATAGAAAAGACCCACAAAAGAAGAAAGTGCTGGGTTCAAATACATAAAGGGTCATTGCAAATAGGATAGGAATAATCTGCATAAACCAGTAACAGACTTAAATGTAGCAAGAAAGATTCATGTTAGGCATCAGGAAAAAACATTGAAGAGCTGAGGTAGCAAAGGTGTACAACAAACCGGAGAGGGCGTGATCTCATTAAAGATAAAGATAAAAATCTGAGAGAAAAAACAGAGGTTTAGTGATGCTGATGTAAGGAGCAAAGGAATCGGATTAACTATCAAGATTCCATCCTGATTTTGGGGGGGTTTTAGGCACATTAAGAAACACCAAAACCAATTAATCAAATTAAACAAATAAGAAAATCTCACTCTAACTGAAAAAGTTCAGCGCATACAAAATTTTCAAAATATAATTAGCCATTTCAATTCACCTTTATACATGTATTAAAGCAAAACCAATGCATTTACAGTAGTGAAAAAGAAATATGAAATCAATTCCGATTTTACTTAATTGTATATAGGTTTGCACTACACTATGTCAGCATGAATTTAATTTTCTTGCCAATTTGTTTAACAAAAAAAGCTGTGGTAGCCCAAATACAATCAGCATATTTGTTACAACCTATTTGGACATTTTTCAGAATTTTCATCTGTGATATGACACACTACAATGCTTTTTTGTGCCATCAAATGCTGTAGGGATTATCTCTGTTAACTATAAATTCTTTAAAAAAGTCCTGAATTTCATCATGCCAGCTAAACTATCCATTTTTTACTATACCAGTTTACCAAAAATTCCAACTTCAGAGTCAGAAAGAAAATATGGTTAACAGCAATTTAAATATATTCTTAAACCTCTTCTTTTTCTACTAAACCTAGACTCATTACTATACATTTGATCTTCACTTTTTAGTTAAATATAGGAACGCTTCAACATACATTTGTCAATATTCTGTTGTGTTCTTAACCACATGGTTGCAGACCAGATTTTATCAAAAGCTTGAGAGATCATAAATATCTACATCCTCTAAAAAGCATTAATTTACTTCTACAGACTCACGACTGATGACATTTTTAGAATTGCAGTTACTAAGATAATAATTTTACTGTTTAACTATCCCACAACAAAAAGCAACAGGCACTGCTCTTAGACTACACCTTTAGCACGGAACATGAAGCACTTCCTTGTCCTCAGGTCTAACTGTTCCTGTTGTGCCAAAATATATAAAAGACAGAAAACCTGGGTTCATGTCTTCCTTCTGATATACTGATTTCTATGCAACATCACTCATGAAACACTCACAAGAATGGGTTCGTGTCCTATTTCAGATCCCTTAATCTGGACAATCACATGGATTAAGATTTGTGATACTAGCCAAGAACAGCATCAACTCTAAAAGAGAGATACAATAACCACTGACTGGCAGAATATAAAAGCTTGTGTAGCAATAAAAGAAAATAATGAATATTAACAGATTATTTCCAACAATTAATTGAAATGTTCTTAATTAAAAACTTGTAGATTTTTTTTTGAAGTATAAAACCCTCTTTCATATTGCAAACTATTATGAACTTATTCTAGTCAATTTCTCCAGAGATCTGTATAGAAATTCCTTATACACTCACTTGTACTCTGGCAGGATAAGGCTCTTTCCATTACAAAAATCACTGACCTAAATCACATTAAAATCTTTTTCTTTTTTTTTTTGATAGGTACTTATGCAAAAGAAGCTGAATGTTCTCCTCTCTGTTTTGTTGTCATTGCTTCTACCTTTTAAAGAAGCACTACAAAACAGTCCCCAAAATATTTTCACTTTACTGAACAAAGTCTGAGTCATGATTAACCTTTCCTTTGAAGTAGAAGGCACACTTATAATGAAACACATAAAGACATTAAAGATGTCTCTTTTTAAGGTAAAAAAGCTATTTTCACCATCTCTGTGTTATCATCCATGCTTTCTATCAAGTGTTTCCTTTTGTTGAATATAGTCAAGATTTTGTAGCATTCCAGAAAGGCTTTTTTTTTTTTTTTTTTTTCATTTTAATCATAAAGAAAAGTGGGCATAAGGAATTAAACTTACATGTTTTAGACTACATAGCAAATTGAAGAGCTATGCTTAAAACTCAAACCAGCCAGCTAGCGTTATTGCAAAAATAAATTAGCAGTAGTGTAAACTTAACAAAACTGAATATTTTCAATGGGAAGGACTAATTTCAATTAATTTCCTGGCTGGAATAGCCAGTCATTTTCTGTTAAAATTACCCTGTGTCATAGAACATCCCACATTGGAAGGGACTTGGAAAAATTTTCTGGTCCAACATTTCATTGGAAAAGCAGCCTAGATGAGACTATCTACCACCCTGTCTAATCCCATCTTGAAAACCTACAGTAACAGGGATGTTACCATGTCTCTGGGAGGTTGTTCCAGTGAATGATTGTTCTTACTGTAAAAACTTCTTCCATATGTTGAAATTAAGTTCGATTTTTTTTTTTTTAAACAAATTATAAGAGGTAATGGTTGCAATATAATTATTGATCTGGTAGCCACACGCTTCTTCAGTAAAAACTGATAGTGTAAATCACTGAGAGTCATTCTGCTAAATATTTACAGTTGAAATCACCGCAGGTAAATGAAGCTGCTCACAGTCAGAATGGTGAAGTCCTAAAAGAGAATCACAGAATGGTTTGGGTCGACAGATACCTCAAAAGTCACGTAGTTCCAATCCCCCTGCCACATGCAGAGGCATCTTCCACTAGGCCAGGTTGCTCAAAGCCACATTCAACCTGGACATCCAACCCTCTTCCTGTTATTTCCCCACAGTTTTACAGGAAGCACACCCTTTATCATTCTATATGTCCTGAGCTACATGTCTCTCAGTTTACCCACAGTTTCATCTTCTCAACATGTTTCACTGATTTCCCTCAAACAGCTAAATCAACTAACATAATCAGTGCACACTCAAAGTGGTTCTTCGCAACCCATACTTAGTTTGTAGTCTGAAGTTTGCTACTTCTGCTGCAGAAACTCTAATGTGACTGAAAGCTTGACTGCATCTCTCCGTAGTTGTTCCATTTCTGCTCTCCATGCTGCAGTCTAGTGAGAATGGTTGCAAAGAGGAGGCTGAGTTCTTTGCATGGTTGTTGTTAATTAGAAAACACATGAAAAGTTTGAGAAATACTATCAGTTGTGGCAGGAGTAGAAGAAAATCTGTGGTATGATAACCATAGGCAACCTTCTTTTTAGTGGGATATCCTGATGAAGCATCACAAGAGGTCTGTCACAATTCTGTGATTAAACAACAGCTTCCTTCAGTAAAAAGACACATTAATAAGCAAGTTTAAAATACTGAAGAAGGGGAATATGTCATAAGCACATTCATGTCCTTAGATGCATTTTAGATCCTGTTTCCTCAAAACATCATAAAGGAAAATTATAATAATAGTAAAATAAATCTGATCCAGTAGCCTAAATTTGAGAGTCTACAGGCGTGCGAGGTGTTTCAGGATATCATAGAATTAGTAAGAGTCACAAGTATCATGGATTAACTCAGAATGAGCACTGCAAAGATAAACAGGATACAAACTATACTGTTAAGGAGGGCTGCTTAAAGTTGACGTGATTTCTGTACCAGGACCTGAAGAAAGATACCTCAGAAAACATGTATGGTTTTCATATAAAAAATAAGTAAAAACCTTGCCAGAACCTTCTCCTTGCATAAAGATTCTTGATTGGATATAGAAATCCATCATTACTGTCATGCAGTCTATACAAAGCAAAAAAATAAACTAAAAAGATTATTTTTAATAATTTGCATTTAAACAGTAAACACCAAGCTACTTAGGGGAAAACAAAATCAAAACAAAACAAAAAAAATGCACATGAAAGCTTAACCTTTAGCACAGTGAAGTCAAGGGGAAAACTTCATTCCTAAAAAGCACAAATAAAGAGACACAGGCATTTAAAGACACAACTATGTGAGGAAGTTTTAAAGCATACAACATGTTTCCATGCATATAAACCGAGACTAATATACTCTGAGTGCATCAACAGCACATCAATTAGTGCAGACTGCAACTGTGATTCTCTCTGACATTTCCAGGTTTTCAAAATTTATCTGAAGCACTTAAGTTTCTAGCATACCTTTAATAGTTAACTGTATGCACATTTCATTTTATTATGCCTTTGGCTATGTAGTATTTTTAGAATGTGGTCAATATTTTTCCAAAACCAGAATATATTTATATGCATGAATACATTTTATAAAGACATTTTATCTCCAACAAGATGGGCCTAGGATTTTTAAAGGCTTTGTTTATAATAGTGGATCAAATATAAGTATGTGGAAAAAGACTTAATATTAAAAAACAAGAATTTATCCAAGTGAGCAGACCTACTTTTGAGGTTCAGAGAGACTAATTTTTATCCCATGGAAGATTCTAATATTTTGCATTGTTAAATATGTCTTCATAGCTACTGTTGTGCATAACTTCTACTTGTAAAATAATTTTAAAGCCATTGGACTATACATCATCATTTTTCAGCAGTGATTAGGAGAAAAGGAGAACTCAATTCTGCATGATAAATAAAAATATTAGGAAAATTTGTGATAAAACTTTTTTCCAGATAACTATCAAAAATAAATTATAAAATGTTATCTTTGTCAGAAGTTGACTGGGAAATTCTGAAAATTCACTTATTCTCAATTATCTTTCTTAAATACACAACAGAAGTATCTTAATTCAAATGGAGGTTTAAAATTTTATACTGTAGTTTGCCACTGTGTGTGTCTGAATTCTTGGTTATGCACCTCAAATATACTTTACAAGAGTTTTGACCTCTAACCTGCAGTTTTGCTTTAGTTAAATGTAGACTAAACAATAAAGTGTGACTCTACATTAGAATTAATCCATTGCAAGCTGTAAAATTTCTTCTAAGAATGCTAATTCATAAATGAAATAAAAAGTAAACTGCTACGTGATAGTGTTTGGAAACTAAGATGAAATTAATGTACCATCTGGAAGGACAAATTAACGTTGTCTAAGCATCTAGGTTTTGAGGTTTTTATTGACTTTTTTAGTTTCCTTTCTTAATTCTAGAATGCCTCAGAATTCTGTTATTACAAAATATATGTTGCTTAGAGCTGGCCCAGATTCCAAACTGCAATGAGAACTGACCCAAAACTAGACGAGACAGGAAACAAAGATGAATCTTACAAGAAAAACAATACTGAAAAAAGAACATATTTAGGGTTGTACATGGTATGACACTTTGGTGACAAAGTTAATCTTATTTTTTAGTTCAAATTGAAGGTTATGGTAGTTTTTCTGTGAAGTATATAAGGTATTGCAATAAGACTGCGCAAGACAATAGTATTACAGTTTCAAACTTTATTTGCTTTCCTCCTATGAAATCTAGTTTACTTCATTGAAACTCTGGTTCAGGTACACATGCTAAGAATATTAGAAATGAAGTAAAATTGCCTACTGTCTCATTTTGTTACTTGACGAATGACACCATGGAAATTTCACTCTTCACTAGTGGAAAGAAACATACTTTACGAAAGAGACCTAGTTCTTGTGCTATGCACTGGACCTGAAGCTAAGCTTCCCAGGAATTAACTTAAACCTGAGCAGAACGTACAGTCTTAACATGTGGTCATAAGTGAAGCTTACTATTTTTTCCACTTCAGCTGGAAAAAGGAAATTTCCTACAATGTATATCATGTATATCAGTCAGTCATTTTTCGTCAAAAATGTTCTTGGGATTAAAAGAAAATAAAGCAATTATATCGTCCCTACTCACCTTGAAATGTCACCACTTGGAATTTAAAAATATAGAACATAACTGAGTGACTTCAAATAACCTCTGATATTGAGATTAATAATAATCATAGTATCTCCCTGTAAAAATATGGAGTCATTACAGAAGAGGATTATCAAGTTCTTATTAAAATACATAGATAGCATGATTTCAGTTTCACTGTAATTTACTTAGTCAGATGTCAGAACTCAAGACTATCCTTTCAGCACATCCTCCCTCCTTCCACTTATTAAAGAAAATTAGAGTCTACATGAAGAGCAACCGAGTCTGCAAAGGCTTGGTTTTCCATTCCTGCCTCCAGGCAAATGTAATTAATAAGTTATTTCCTTGATATTCATATGTCACTTTAAACAGATAGACATGTGAGCTACTTATCTAATTTGACTGCACATTAGTGAAATTGCAAACTCCAGTTCAAAATTCAAGCTTTTAAATTGCTATATTTATTAAGCTAAACTAGCTCTCTGTAATGCTGTAGGACAAAAAATACCATTTACCTTTCCAAAAAAATAAACTAGCTTCCCTAAAAGCCACATTAGGAAAGCTGTCAGCCTTTCATAGAGAAAAAAATTTCTTCTGTATCTCCAAACTGCTTCCTCTGGACCACTAGCTGATGTGAATTAGTTGGTTGGTTTGGGGTTTTTGTTTGGTTTTGTTTGGTTTGTTGCTTGTTTGGGGTTTTTTTAACATACATATATTTTAATAGAGCCAATTACAAAATTTACTGTGCAAACTTTGTATTTTATTTAGTCAGTATGCTATAACTTGTGACCATGTTTGAAAGACAACAGACTTCCATTACAAAGACAGAAGAAAGGAAAAAGGAAAAGAACTCAAAGCTACCTACTGTGATGATTTTCAATCTAATTGGTTACACTAACTTCATCCTGTAGACAAGGAAAAGCACAGGTACTCTTTTGTTCATCTCTGTTCTGCTCATGGTCGAACACACTATGAGATTATGAGAAAATAAAGAATCCACACTTTGGGGTTCCTGCAATTTCATTTTTAATGAAAGTAAAAATAGCGTTTTCAAAGTCTCTAGCTTCACTGATCACAAAGGTGTCTTAAAAACAAAACTTTCAGTAAAAAATTTTTTATGGTAATAGTTATGACATTTTGAAGGAGCTGATCTCATTCTTACTACATACCCACTGCAGAGAGAAAGGAATACATAACTGCAATTTAAATACATGAGCTTACACTTACTTCAATGTGATCAGCATTTAATTTTTTTTTTTTAATTCTAAATACAGTTTTGAGTACCTGCAAAGGAAATGTTCTTTTCCTTCCTGCATGTTGCAAATTTTGGTCTTCAACTATCTTTCTACTTTGAAAGAGATACAGTAAATAACCCAAAAGCAAAGGAGCAAAATCTAATATATTTTACAGTTGTGCAACAAGTAGTTTTAAAAAATCCCATCTGATTAATGAGAAAATGCCCAAATCAATGGCATTTAAATACAGCTATACTGTGAATTTTATCAGAATCTAAAATGATGAATTCAGAGTAATGACTAATCAAACAGTGAGGAAAACCTTAAAGTTTTTGTTAGTTTGTTCTGTATGTTCAATTTAATTATACTTCCTTTTTTTATTGTATGTGGTCAGCATAAACACCACTGTGCATCTAGGACATACATATGTTCATAGATACTGTGGTGAGAGGATGATAGAACAATAATCTGTTGGAAAACTATGCCTGAAACATGGCAGTTTTCAGAAATGTCACTATTTAAAAAAAAAAAAAAAAGTGGCTGTAATTTTAATTTCTTTATAGTAGGAATGATAATTTTGGAAAATATTTATGATTATACACTTACTTTTGACACACAGTAAAATATTAATTCAAATACCAAAATACATAAAATATTAAATGTTATAATATGCTTAATATTTTATTATGCTTTACTATTTTCTAAATCAAAGTGATTCCATATGTCTCAATCTGCTGGGGCTCTTTTTCTCTATATTAATTAAAGGGAGAGTTCAAGTTTCCATTTTTCTTCCTGATTTAAAATGGGAAAAAAATGTTAGAACATTCGGTTCAAATTTCCTTTACTAAGATCAATTAGCACAACAGTTTTATAGCAGAATGAGTATTTTAGTGTTCACTGTCTTGTCCTTTTTTTAAGCTGAAAATGTAACTGATAGGAAAAAAAGTAGAACCTTACACAGTACTTCTCTACCTGAAACAAGGAACTGACCAACAAACTCCTACAGTTGAAGAAAGCTCAGAGGAGATGGGTACAGGTGATAGACTCATGAAGCTCTGAAGAGAATCCAGCGAGTGACCACAGCTGTTGCAAAGGAAGCTGAACTCATCTCAATGCTATAGGGACCAGAGGATGGCCTTTTCTACAAATAAAGAGCTGTACTGGTTGAGTGGGTCAGCAGGTTGTGCAAATGGCCTTCCCTACAGTAATCAGTACAAAGTATTATCTACCTGAGACAGCCAGACCAGCATGGGTGAAGTATGTATGCAGCTCAGCTCAACACAGAGTATAATAGAACAACAAACAAAATTAACTTTGAAGACAGCAGTGGGCTTGAGCTGGCTTCAAGCCATGCATGCTTGAGGGACCAAGAGGTCCCTTCATCAGAGGGACCTTGACACGCCTGTGAGGTGGGCTGATGCCAACCTTATGAAGTTTAACCATGCTAAGTGCAAGGTCCTACACCTGGGTCAGAGCAATCCCAAGCACAGCTATAGGCTGGGCAGAGAGGAGATTTAGAGCAGCCCTGTGGAGAAGGACATGTGAGTGTTGGTCAATGAGAAACTTAATATGAGCCCATAGTGTGCGCTCACAGCCCAGAAAGCCAACCGTATCCTGGGCTACATCGAAAGGAATGTGACCAGCAGGTAGAAGGAGGTGATCCTGCCCCTCTACTCTGCTCTCATGAGACCTCACTTGGAGTATTGTGTGCAGTTTTTGTGTCCTCAACATAAAAAGGACATGGAACTGTTGGAACAAGTCCAGAGGAGGGCCACAAGGATCATCAGGGGACTGGAGCACCTCCCGTATGAAGATAGGCTGAGAAAGTTGGGGCTGTTCAGCCTGGAGAAGAGAAGGCT